>JAAAKQ030153707.1:0-29125 GCA_010016005.3 Zanna intricata | reverse complement strand
AAAGTAGGAGACTATTAAAAATAAAGTATAAGAAAATTATAGTCACTGGAAGAATTTTGTGCCTCTTGAACCAGTTGATACTAGTGCACAAGCTATCTGCACGTACATCTTTCTATGTTAATAGTACGTATGGTGTATAAATTATCAGGACAGCTCAATAATGTCAGTACCGTTTACACCTTTAACTATAACAATACTGTCTATGTGCCATTAGGCAAAGATTGAAATGCTAGTCCACTTGGGGTGTTACTTTTAACTATTTAATTATAATGGTGCTCTATCACACATAAAAATTAATTATAAAAGACATGAGGTAGAAGAAGGGACTGCTTAACGTAAAAAATGTTTATCTTTAATATGGATTTATTACTATTTAATCAAATCGTTCTTACCAACATTTATCTTTCATTTAATTTTTTCAAATATGATTTGAATTAATAATCAGGTCATATTATTCCTGTTATATCTTCCTGGCATTCAAATTCCTAATTACTTTATTTAAAAAATTTAACACACTAATCATAGATCACCGACCCCCATGAGTCATTTCTTTGTAAATTTTCTGGGACATCAGATTACTTCCATAAATCTCTGTCTAAGAAGATTTCTTTAAATTTTCTGGTATAAGTAACTGTTTACAAGTAAGATCAAACAACCTGTTGTCGTAGGTACAGTTCGAGACATATGATGACTACACATCACGTTGGATAAATTCACATTTGTTAATCCCTTCGTATCTACTTAATTTTTCACTGAAGAAAATTAACATTTCCTTCAATAATTACAAATAAAATAAGTTGAATGATCCAAAAGCTTCATTTTTCTCACATATAAATGAGTAATTTGGAAAGAGTTCCAAAAGTAGGGATTGATTTCATCAGTTTAGTTAATTAATAAAAGCAAATTTAATAATAACAAATTAAAATTATATAAAATCTATATCGATCTGATAAAAGACAGCGTTATGCTTTTTTTTTAGTCTTCTATGAGTAATCAGCAAATTATCAGTTTAAAAACTACATTACACTGATGTCAAATAAAATTACTCTTCTTCCTCATGGTAATTGGATAATGATTCTATATCAGGGCAACCCTAACTGCAGGCTAATGGGCTATAGCCTTGGGGTATAAACCTCTTGGGGGTGGCAATTTTTATTAGCATTACATATATGTTTTGTTATTATTAGTTATTTTTATTCAAAATCTTTTCATGAAAAAAAAAATAACCAACTAACCAGTTCTAAATGAAATAGAAAATATTATATGAATGCATATATTTGTTTTGGAGTTTGCTAATAAATATCTGTGCTCTTAGAATTTCCCCGGTCACAATATTCAGAAGCTGGACTTTACTACATCTAAAGTGGTCTAAAAATCCCAGAGCAGGTATGCTACAAAAACTATATTTTATAGATATTTACTAAATGGAAAAAAAAACAAAAAAAAAACTGGCTTTTATATTCAAAGTCTTCAGGAAAAGTTTATGCATCCCTTGCAAACTATTTATAAATTTGAGTAAACCATTTACTACAGGTTTCAGCAATAGGAAACAGTAAAAAAATTTCGGACCATGAAAATTCCGCCTTGCATAAAGAAAACAACCATATACTTGTTAACCGATCTACAGAGAAAAGTGAATATTTAAAAAATTATTCAATTATATCAGTGAAAAAAATATTAATTACTGGAAAAATATTTTAGAACGGATTGTTGAAGTAATCAAATTTGTAAGTTATTAAAGAATGCCTTCGTTTTAAGCACGTATTTACTGGAAAATTAAAAAAAAATATTTCTACTGCGGAACTTACTTTAAGGACAATAATTGACTTGAAAACTGAGCCTACATTTCCTAACGTGGCCACAGCACTGCACATTTTTTTATGTATTGACACTAAAATTCCAGCGGGGAAAGCTCTTTTTCAGCACTGAAAAGGATAAAAAATTATTTACGGTCTTCTTTGGGACAGAGCAAATTAAATTATTTTTTTTATTTCATCCCTAGAATGACTTTTTTAATAACTTAAATATGCGTGATATTATAAATCAGCTTGCAAAAATAAAAAGCTAGGAACATAAATATATAAGTTACTTTTGCTTTTTGTTTACTATAAAGTTTGTTTTTGTTTTATATAGGTTTTTTGTTTAATTTTGAACAAATTTTATATTTTTGTTTAATGTAATGGTAATAAATTGACTTTTTTTAGTTCTGACACTTAATAACTTTGCCGGTCTTCGCTCCCGCCAGCCATCCCGTATATTTTCTTATGAAGAGGAGCGCATTATTTTTAGTAATCGCCCAACATCTTAGGACGGCCCTATTTTATATACATAATTGAAAAATAAAAATAAAGAGAAAATAATAAGATAAAAAAAATAAAGAGCTTAATGATTTTATAGTAATAATAACAATGCCCCGGGCAAAATTCAACCCCATCTGAACATCTGTGCAGTTACATCTACGCACACGTCCGGGGCGAGCAACAACATGGTACTTTGATAAAGTGTTCAGAGTTTTTTTTAACCTCCGGAACCACCGTTAAGGTATATCTTCAGAGGATGAATTGCAGCGTGTGTGAAAAATGCCATGCCTGACCGGGATTCAAACCCGGTACCTCCGGATGAAGGGCGGAGTCGCTACCACTCGCGCCATGGAGTATTCAGAGTTAAGAAAGCGTACACACAAAGGCAAAGCGTACGGTGGGGATGGATCGGTATACACCGATGGGAAAATGGAAGATCGGCCACACTCATACACGCAAGTATGTATTGTGTGGGTGCGTGCGTATGCTCCAACAGCGCAGTTAATGCTCGCTGATACATAACGTCTAATCGTTTCTCTTTTGTTATATTTATTGTTGTTTAACTTGCTAAAATTTTTAAAATTTAATTTTGTTTGTTTGAATTGCTAAAATATTTAATTTCTTTTTAGTTATACAAATACAATTTTACTACTTTACAATTTTTATTACTTTCTGAAATTTCATTTATTCTTTACTAGGTTTTTTTTAAATTTTGTTAACAGGAAGAGATAGTAAATTTGGATAAATCAGGATTTTTTAATCAAACGCCTTAATCCCATCCATATCATCGGATCTCGAATCATCAGTATCATCCTTGTTCGATGACTGATGCATCGGTGCCCTCATTTATTAATACGCAAACTATACACTTTTTAGTTTATGTCGGCAGCTCGATCTGTTTCATAATAACTTTTTCTATTGTTAGTGCGGGTTCGCAACATTATTTTCAATTTCCGCTGGCAGTTCAGAAAGTTTTTCTCAACAATATTTTTATATCATTTATATTTTTCAGACTAGAGACATTTTCGTCCGCTACCTGACTTTTTATTTCGTCTAAATCAACTCAATCGGGTTAATTTCAGGATGGTAGGGTGGCAGTCTTATTACACTGTGTCCGTGATCCTACAATATTTTATCGAAGTAGTAATCTTAATATCGGGGCTTATTAATTCGCATTAATTTGTACAGTTAAGTTTTTAACATATATGCTGAGTATGGAATATTTCTGCCTCGAAGCCACTCTTACAGTTCATGTTTTTTGCTGTTTGAATTTGGCAACTTGTATAAATTTTACGTTGTGGTACCGGGCATTATTGATAACCAAAACCGATGGACGTGGAAATTTGGGATTATCTTTGTTCTCAGCCATTTTTCATAACTATCGGCATTCGTGTTGCTCCGTTATTCAACTATTTTGGGCCGATATAAAAATTAAAAGAGAATTTTGAATGTGTCCTGCTTCACTGTCAGCGTGAACCAATATCAGCTTCGATCGTTTGGGTATAGGTGTTTTATAGTCTTTATTTCAGCCATCGATCCAACCATAACTTTTCCCTTGTTCGAATGAATATAAAATTCATCTGAAAAACTATTAGTCTTTCTTCCCGTCTATAAATGTTCATTTGCTTTAGATAATTTTACTCGTTTAATACGCATCCTGTTTTTCTACTAAAATTCTCCTGTTATTTTCAATTTTCTTCCATCTAAAACCCATATTCCTCAGAATTTTCCATGGAGTTTCGCGGCTGCAATTAATCTGCAGATCTGGGTGTTCGGTTTTTAAAACGAATAATAAGAACCTTTTCAATGTCGGCAGGGCTTTATGTTGTATATAAAAATTGTGACATTTCTTAACGTGCATCTTTGGAAGGTGTCGATGTTATCTTCATTTTCATTCTATTACGAGTTTTTCCCGGCGTCTAATACCCTCATTTTCTCCCAGTTTATTCGAATCTGTTAAAACTGGCTTTTATACTTAAAGTCTTCAGGAAAGGTTTATTGCAACCCTTGCAAACTATTTGGAAATATGAGTAAACCATTTACTACAGGTTTCAACGATAGGAAACACAGTAAAAAAGTTCGGACCACGAAAATTCTGCCTTGCATAAAGAAAACAACCATATACTTGTTAACCGATCTACAGAGAAAAGTGAATATTTAAAAAATTATTCAATTATATCAGTGAAAAAAATACTAATTACTGGAAAAATATTTTAGAACGAATTGTTGAAGTAATCAAACTTTTAAGTTAAAGAGGTTTGGCTTTTAGGGGAGAGAATCAAATTATTGGTGATAAACACAATGGAAACTCAGTAATTTAGGATGCCCATAACTTTTAGCAAAATTTGACCTCATCTTACAACATAAATATTTAATTTTGCAAATACAGGTTCTGGGTATGTCTCTTATTTATCGGTCATTAATACACTCATTTTCTCCCAATTTATTCGAATCTGTTATAATGTTTTGTACAATATGAACAGATACTCCACAAGCGGCTTGATCCCAGACCTAACGAAGTGGCTGGATTGCAAACATGGGAACACCGGTTACTACATATCACAGATACTCACAGGTCATGGTTGCTTTAATTTTTATCTACTTGGCTGAGGGAGTCATCCACCTGCTCCTTCTGCAAGGATGAGGATTCTCCAGAACACATTTTGTTCCACTGCCTGAGATGGGAAGCACAATGGAGAACTTCTGAGGTATGGCATCTGAGATCTGACACTCCGGGTGGCTATATTTTGTCCTCGGCGGAGGCATGTTGAAAAGTTAGTTAGGAGAATGATAAGACAAGGAGAAGATGGACAGGTGGCAGGGTTATTGATATGGTCCTTGGGGAAGTGGTGGACAGCCCTACTCAGGAGGTACAGCATGCCGAGGTGTGCCATATCCATGATCGACTGCGGACTCCACATAGCCCTGTCTCTGGGGACAAGAAGATCACAAGACAAGAAGGAGGGAAAAAAATAATAGAGAATAAAAAAGAAAAAAAAGAGAATAAAAGAAGGACGTACCTAGTACCTGAACCAAACAAAGAGTCCAAATTAACATAATTGAATTATTCCCAAAGATGATTTTAATAAAGAATTGAGAACCTTGTTCCATATCCTGAGTTCCGCTGTAAACAACCACTACAGCAAGCCGTTCCTCTCTGGGTTGTGCCGAACTTAATTGGAGTTAAAAAAAAAAAAAGAAAAAAAGATACACCACAAAGGTCTGCTACACGAGCTTGAATTTCTGCCCGTACCACTGCTGGATTTTCTTAGACTAGTTTGCTGTAAATATTCATTAATATATGTGCTTTGGCTTTTTAGAGGTATTCTACTTTCCTAATCTACGACTGCATTTTGGGTGAGGTATTTGAAGATTAAGAATTTAAAAATTCTGTTAATGAAACAAAATTAGTTTTGAAAAAAACTGTTTATAAAAAAATGTATTGAAAAATACTGATTATAAATGCCAGTAACTACGTAATATGGATCAACTAACTACACAAATGCAACAAAACAACTTAATTCCTGCTTCTATTCAATCCTTGAAAGCATCGCACTATCCTCCCTCCGTACTAGCACTGCCCACACCACTTCACATGCCACTCCCAATCGAGTTTCTGCACATCCATGTGTTTATGCTTTCTTAACTTAGAATTGTTATACTTTCACTTATGTTGGCCGAAAAGGTAATGGTATTGCTCAGGAGTTCCCTGCTTAGTACACAATTGGCAATCTTGAGCTGTCCAAGCTGGTTGTTGTGCTTCTAGCGGTGGTAATCTATTTTTGCCAACACTGGGCGAAGTAAGGACGGGAGCGCTTATACACCCCTCCTGATGGTGGAAACCAGATTGGGGGTAGGATAGTGGATCTAGAATGTTGGTATAGTGGGTCAGTCAGTACCTGACTCCCTGGCTTGGGTTAAATCTATGGAAGGCAGCTGACTGGGGAACTCAGGTAGGATCAGTAATCCAGGGCATGCCCAACCATCTTTCCTTCCACACCTTGACAACACATTTTTTATGAAAATATCAAATTCCACAACTACTGCGGCAGAGTGTCTACATAAAAACCCTTATTTTAGAGAGGCTTTGTCTTCACAAGCAAAGCAAAGCACAGGGTTGATATAAAAGCCCTTGTCTTGGAAAGGCTTTGTCTTCGCAAGCAAAGTGAAGCATAAAGTTTACTAAAGTAGAAAAGTTGGATCAAACCAAGTGTTGACCAAAAGGCAGTGCAGTGATATCAAAATATTTGGTTATAAAAAAAGAAAGGAGATTTTTACAAGATTAGTCCATTTGTGATATCGAGGCATCACAAAAACTGCTGGAGGACCAGTAAAGGAGGTTAGAAAGACTGCTACTGGACTCTTTGTTGAAACCATCAATGATTTACAATTGTCAGAGTTACACAAGGTGAAGAAAATTGTGTTGGACATTGAAGTTACACCACACAGTACCCTAAATACATCAGAGCGTGTAGTCATGTGCAGGGACTAGCTGAACTCCATAGAGGAGGAAATTGTAATGGAACTTCATGAACAAGGGGTTGTGTGTCAACGATTAAACATACAATGCAATGGAGAAGTTCTATCTCTGTGTAGCTTGTACTGATCTTCAACAACTGAAGTGTTTGCAGAAAATAAAGGCTGGATTCCACAGATTGGATATACATTTGTTTATCCCAACTCCATTTTGATGTTTTGTCAAAGATATAGACATATAGCAGCAGGTTGTATAAGGAAAAATTTGCACCTATGGTGACCCCCTGCATCTTGATGAACTATGTGGGAATCCACCAGTTAGTGTAAGTTGTCATGGCCATCATCTAGCAATATTGCAGAACTATCCACTGTACAGGGAAGAAGTAGCAATATAAGAGGTAAAGACTATTCAAAAGATCAGCTACTTCGAAGGAAGAAAAATTGTTCGCAGTACATTGCCAGAGGTAAATACCCTATGCACAGGTTGGTGCAGGTTCTACAACTTATTTCAAAGCAAAAGATACAATTTCAGAAATACCTCCAGCTTTAGCCAGTGTGGTTGAACATATTATTAATAAGAGATTTAAAAAACAACCAAAGGCCCTATACACCCTGGTCATCTTGTGTTTCAATATTTTGATTTGATTGACAAGATTAAACTTTTCACTACATAGCTACATGATTTTTCAGTTCCTTCTTTTCTTTTTTGATTAGGGCTAATGACCATAGCAGTCAATACCTATAATTTCATAAAAAATAAAATAAAAAACAATAATTTACTTTGCTTCATTGAATGGTTCGTTTAAAATTTGTTGACCAATCACATTCAATTTTTTGCAGTACTGAACATTTTCCTTCACTTCCCTAAAGCTTTTTTACCTTCCTATAGTGTCTATAAGCATACCAACCCTCTTTCTTCCTTTCCCAATGTTTCCTTAGATTTTTCCTCAATAATTCTTCACTGACAACAATTCCTACATACTCATACCATATGCCACAACCAAGATGTTTTCCTCAACTCTTTTGTTTATTTTTCTGACTACTAATAAATGAAATAATTTAACGATTTTCAATTGTTACCTTTACTTAGATTGATTTCATGTACCAGTACTGACAATACACTCTTTGAGTGTATTGTCTGAAAGTATCTTGTACATTTTTTCATAATTTTGTATTTCATCTTATTCTTTTTCAGAATAATTAATAGCAGTGCGTTAACAAAAACAGAAGAAATATAATCCTGAAAATTCTGAATTTCACTGAAAACAATTAGTAGGTAATTAGAAAAGAACAAAATACCAGTTTAAAATTCCGGACTAATTAAATAAAACTTCTGAATAACTTTTCTAGAATTCTTTTGGTCTGAAATATTTTTGAAATTATTAACATGCAATACAACAACATGTAAAATTAATTAGATATTTTAATTACTGAGATGGCAGTGAAAATAAGAACTTGGAACATTTATCTCACAATTAAAATTTGTATATGTATGACGGACAGGACTAGCAATTCAAACTTCACAACATGAAACATAGGCTCTTGCTTAAGATGAAGTAAATACAATTTTTTATTTGTAAAATAGCTGGCTCATATAAAATAAAAAACTGAAATTATATAAGTGTATAATAATATTAAAATATATAAAAAAACTCACCAATAAAATGTATACGATTTAAGCAAGTAAACCATATCAAAAATAAAAAAATTATTTTATACTCAAAAAAAATTATTTTAATTAATAATTTTCTGAATAGAAAAAGTTTATAATTTAACAATTGTAAATTAAAATCTGTAAATTTCAAAATATAGAATCACTGTATCTCGTATATAATCATTCAGATTTGTACACGCTCAACAAGTTTAACTCTAAACAAACTCAGCAAACAAGGTAACTTTAAACATTATATACAAATATAATAAAACTGGATATCAAAAAACACACTATTCATTAAGTCTATGTTAAGATAAGCTCATGAAAATCAAATGTATATTTATACATAATGAATTATGGCTAGGGAAATTGCTAATAACAGTAAATGTAACAATGAACTACCATTACATTAAAGAAAGAAAACCAGCTAATTTTCTGAAGGAAATAATTTAACTGTATGCATAATTTGAATGAAATCAATACTTTGTTTCCATTAACTGCAAAACACATGAAAAATGCAGCCTGCTGAGTAATCATTGAGATCACAACAGACTATTAATAGTTCAGGAGATGTCAGAAGATATTTCTTAAACGAAATGATAAAATTAAAAATAAAGACCTGCCTCCTCGCCCTTTCTCTTTCTCACTCTCTCTCTCTCTCTGTCTGTAGAAGCTATAAAAAAAAAGGACAACTGGGATAAAAGAAATAATCCTCAGACACTGACCTGGCTGCTACTGCAGCAAATTTGTAAATGTTGAGACACAACTACCAACCAATATGGCAGATGAACTGGCTTTAACTAAGGTTTCTAGGTTATGTAAATGATAAGTTTCTACAAAATAATAGTATACATAAAAATTTTTACATAATTGTTAAAGTAATGCAGTTGTCAGGTCAGTAGTTATGGCTATTGTGTTGTCAGTGGCAGTGAATTATGGGCTAAGTGAATGTGGTCTCCTTCTTCCTATTTAAAAAAATGTTTTTCATAGTCTGCTTTGGAATTTTCAATTATCTAAAAATACTAGTATGACAAATTTGCTTATGTAAATTCAAAAAGTCAACGGGAGCGATGAGAGTAGCAGTTTCTTACAGCTTATAGTAAAATCAGAAAACCTGGAACAATAATTTTGAAGTAAAAGAGATTATCTGTTCTTCAGCAGGCTTTACTGCAGATGAGACCAATAATTATATGCTATAATTACAGTTTCCTAATTAGACATAATTATGAATCTATAGCTGTTCCTCTAACATCTTGAAATCAAAAGGTGGTGAAGTAATGTAAAATGCCAGTTCCCTGTGGTTAATTAATATACTAAATGTCTGTTGACGTTTTAACATTAATAACCGCAGTAGTTGAAACTATTCAAATAAAAAATAGAGGAAAAGAATGAAACTGAATGATAGTAATTTTAAATAAACCCCATCTGAAGTTGGATTCTGTTGTATGAGTATAGTTGTCAGTTACAAACTTTCTAACAGATAGTTACCAAAACAGTTCAGTTAGGTTTCTTTTTATTAATATACTACACTGCTATACAAAAGCAGATAAGATATTTTCATATCTATTTTAATTATTTTTTTTCCTGAATTCCTACAGGATATCAACAGTATTCAACTACTTTAAGTGACAAAAAAGAAACAAACATACAAATGTTCATATGTATATGTATACAAAGCATCAATTATGTAAGATTTTTTTTTTTTTTTTTTAATAACTGATGCAATATATTTAAAATTTATTCTTAGACAATAACCCATTTTTCTTCTTTTAAACTTAATGGTCTCATTTAAAGTTATATAGGTACATTGCTTAAAATTTAAAACAAAACTCCACTTACCTTGCATTATTTGGAATAATGAGACTATATACCTATTCAAGTTTATATTTAATTTAATTTAGAATTCAGAATCCCAAGGGAAAGACTAAATAAAATTTTCATGTAATATTTTACGTATCATCATCATTTCAACGGTTATCGATCCAATGCAGTTTGAAGGCCTCTTCAACATGTTTCCAACTAATATGGATTTTTACAATCTTCTGCCAATTCTGTCCAATGTACTTCATAATATCATCAATCCAATGAGCCTTTGGTTTTTTCATGGGCATTTAAGATCTAGTGTTATCCATTCAGGTGCTAAGTCAGTCCATCTGCCATCAGTCCTTCTTGCTAGATGGCCTGCCCACTGCCATTTCAATTCTTTAACTTTCATGATGATATCATGTATTTTTGTCTGTTCTCTGATCCATTGATACATTTACCTATCCCATCTGGTAACTCCAAGCATATAATGTTTCAAATTTTTTTGTGCCACCTGCAACTTCTACAGTGACTCAACAGTAAATGTCCAAGTTTCACTTTCATAAGCAAGGACTGGTAGGATACATTGATTGAAAACTTTCTTTTTAATGGAAAAGGGGAGTTTGTTCTGTAAAAGTATGCTAAGTCTCCTGAATGCCTGCCAGCCAAGCTTAATTCATCATTCAACTTCTTTGATAGTATCATCCATCAGTTGACATCCGTTGGCTAAGATATATGTAATGATCTACCTGTTAAAAGTTCTTCTCCAGAAATAAAAATTTTTCTTCCCTAGGCAAACTTCCAGCCACCTACAGTTTCTGTATGTGTCTTTGTAGTTCTAGTTCTTATGAGAAGAAAACTATATCATCTGTGAATCTCAACTGGTTTAGATACGCACCATCTATTCATATGTTCTTCTTTCCATTCCAGCTTTCTAAATAAGTCCTAGAGGTGGGCTGAGAAGATCATGGATGATATAGTATGACTTTGTCATACATGTTTTTGTACATTTATCTCTACAATATGTTTATTGACACACATGACAGCTTTTGCTTCTTAATTCAAGCATATTGATTGTAGCAAGTTTATGTAGAGTGTGTTTATACATTGGTTTTGTAATCCAGTTATTATTGGCTTTTGCTGTTACTGAATTAAATACCTTTTTGTAGTCAATAAAAATCATGCATAGGGGGATGGTATACTTGTCTCTCTTTATGATTTTCTGAACAACTTGGATGTGATCCATTATGCTAAAACTGCTTCTGAAGCCTGCCTGCTCCTTTTGTTATGATCCATTCAGTGTTGTTAACATTCTTTTTGCTACTACCTTGGTGAAAACCTTGTGAGAGGAGGTTCACAAGAGAGGCTGAGAGGAAGCTTATTGGGCAATAATTCTTCAAAATGAATTGTCTGGAGTGGTCAGATCAGGATTTCATGGTAGCCATGATAATAGCTAGTGAAGCTGAAGTACCATGTCCTAGAAATTTTTCAGATACGCACAAACTGATAGAGCAAAATGTGGTGGTGCTCCAACTTGCTGCAACCATACTTGTTCCATGTATACTTCTCTTGAAGCTTTGGTCTTATTATGCCTCCAACATCTTTAAATAAATTTGTGCATTCACTGGCCAATCAAAAAATAAGGACCAAACAGATGACGAGCTGTCATTCTAGCCCATATCATGACGTGCGGTAGATTTCTTTCCAACTCTATAATATAGATTTTCTTTCACCCTAAATAACACATTTCTGACACACAAACTGTGATAGATTGCACATTCATCTGTAAAAAGCACTTTTCTATGGTGTACTACAGCACGGAATCTTTCTAATATATCTCGGCAGGAAGCAGCACGACATTCATATCTGAAGTTCATCGATGAACATCAGAAGAAATGGCATAATTTTCAAGTCCTTTCTCATACAGTCTTACATTGTCGTCTGCGGCAAAATATGAAGTTCAACTAACCACTTACAAGTTGATTTGATTGGGGATTGTTCGACAGAAACTGCAACAGCAACACATGTTTCTAACCACATTAACTTTTGTCTACTCCACAGTCTATCTTTAAAACTACCTAATTCAAACACAAGTTTTTTCCTAAACCAACACTTTTGCTTTTCATGCTAGTGGCTGATTAAAGCATTGCCGAAACGATATCACTAGTTACCTTCAGTATTTAATTCATATGTTGTAATTCATGAAAAAACACACTTGCCACTAACAGTTCCTCGATGCTGTATCTATTCATATCAACCATTATGGCACGACTCTCTTTTATCCAGAGTGTGTGACATAAAAAACTGTTGCCAACTGACCCTAATAAGAATACCGTATATTCTAAACACATATTCTAACTCATATTTTTTATAAGCTTTAGGGGTACGGTTATTTCCCGGTCATACTATGTAATAAAAAATATTAAATTCAGGAGTCTGTGCACAGACTGTAATTGTGGAATTGTCTTTAATAATAAAACATTACCACAAGAAATAAGAAGGGTGAAAAGAAATGAAGACTTCAAGAAGTGTTGAATAATGAAAGTGTCAGAATCAAAATATTTATCATTGTTGATGTAGTTTAAAATTTAAAAAAAAAAAATGTTTGCCATGAATTCATGTTCTTTTATTCCAAAAAAAATATACAATATTCTTAATAACTCTTATGTTACAGAATTTTCAAATAATTTATAAATAATTTTTTAATGATATATCAAATGAAACTTTATAAAAGGATTTTTCAAAAACTTGTGGTCCAGTGGCTATAACAACCAGCAAAAAAGAAAAACAGTGTATTAAACATTTTCACTAAATTTTCCTAAGGTTTTTTATTATGTTTATATATGACAGGATAAAAATAAATTTAAGATTTTTTATAGTTACTCTACAAATATTCTAAAAATGTCTGGCTGGTATTAAAAATGTAATATCCAATTCTAGGGTTAAACCAAATTCATACTGCACTGTTAGGCAACTCACAATTGATAATTGCATTACAATTATATGTGTTTATTATAGTTGAGCCCATTTGTTCTGTTTAAATTTACATTATACATTTTAAATTTTATAAAGGTTTTTTATACTAATTCAGAAAAAATAAAACAACCCAAAAAGCTGGTATTATTTTAAAGATGTAAGAAACTAAATTCCCCAACTGTGTATAGACACTATAAATTATGCATTTTTTTGAATAAAAAGAGATTATCTAATTTATTGCTTTACATGATCTGTACAGTCATTTGTATGACTTGACATATAAAACTCCTGATATACTGAGGCACCAGTGAGAGTTACTTTCTCTGAAGATACTAATATTTAGTATAAAAGCAGTACTGTGAAGAATATAATGAAAGTATAAGTTATAGAGCTAAACATCACCTGCATTTTAGTAGACTTGGTGCACTGATATGGAATGTTATACTCACTTCGATGAAGAAGGAAGCAAGGCTATTTACAGTTTACTTTACATAGTAAGTTTAACATGGGACATCACATATACTTCAGAACAAGAGTAAGTGGTGTCTTATGTCATATCATTTATGTTTGCCTGCTTGTGGTATGTAACAGACAAAAGACTAGAATAAAATATTATGTTTAAATTTAATTTAATCTATCATAAGGGACATATTTCTGATAGGGAAAAATTTACACTGGCTAATAATCTGGAATATTGCTCCATTTCTTGAAAAGCAACTGGACTTATTATAAATTATGCCCATTGTTTTTGATCAATTAATACCCAGCAATTTTTAGATCAGCTTTAGATAAACTCATCAAAACCATAAATGGATCTTACCCTAAGATCACAGTAAAACTGGATTTTGTTATTTATGCATAAAAAAATTTACACAGAGAGAGACAGAATGACAGAGTTACAGAGAGAACGTTTAAGTTACTAGTAAAGCCTACTTGCTAACTACACATGGTATCAGCTTTATAAATATACATACTTCAAAAAAATCACTGTGATGTATAAATTATAAATAATGATATACAAATCAATAAGACCAATTCAGTTTGGTGATTGATGTCGGCCCATTAACAGATTTTAAAGAAATCAGTTTGTCTGTAATTCTTAAAAACATTAAATATTTGCCTGCAACAGAGCTGCAAAATTGTAAGAAATACAAGAAATCACTTCAACACACAAGCGAAAAACTGCCATGAGGAAAATCGAATTATTCTTAACTGTTCAAAGAGTTCTTTTATCATTACAACATATATGAATAACAATAAGCCTAAATTAAGACTGTTTATTAGTATTAAATAATAATTTTATTGCTGAAGAATCCTGATATAATTATAACTAAAAAACAGTCACTTCACAGGTTGGCTGCCATGGCAGTCTACAAATACATGATAATCTTCCGATTATGAATGTGAATATCCATTTACAGTTCAGTGAACTGCTGTAGAAAGTTAATTGCTACAGCAGTGAACTTTACACTTAGTTTAGTAAATTTCTTTCAGAGTATTAGATAAAAGCGTTGTCTCAAAAATGGCGAAACATCATTATTTTCTACAAAGAAGATTCATAAAGATTTATTGATGCAGAAATAACTTAAATATAGTAGTGTTACAACAAAATAATTCTGAATAAAACAAAGGAAAAAAAGGTTTAGATTTGATTTACACAACAATATTTTTTTCCAAATTGTTAGTTATTAATCTTTTTTTAAATATATACAGAAATGAATTAAAAAATTGTAGTTAACCTGAGCCTGAAAAGTACTCTTGTGATGTACAAAAAAATATGCTAACATTAATTGCTAATAATTCTATTAAAACAAAAAAGTTATATTTTCCATTCAATCTGTTGTGGATGGGCATATTTGGCAGTTCTTAGCATAGATATCCATAGACATTATAATTAATTAATTAATTGGTCAAATTAATAACATTTTCATCAAATATATGGCTTGTAAAGAAGTTTTACATAGCATTCACTATGCTTCATGAATATAAGTTGTTATTTAGTTACTGAAAGACTGTAGTTTAGGACTGAAGTTCTTTTTTTATAATTTTTGAGTTCTGTGACTAAAACGTTTTCTTCTAACAAAATTAAACATTTTAAAATATGGAACAAGCTAATATAGATTATTAAGAGTTAAAAGTTATCTGTTGGATTAAATAAGAAATACACATTTATTTTATTTATAAATTTTGATTGCAATAACAATTTTGATTTGATGATATAGTTTTAAGTTTTTCACAATAAATAAAAAAAAAGCCGTTTCATAATAAGATTTAAAAACAATTGCAAGACATTCATAAGACAAGACAAATATATTATTGCCTTAACGATTTATACAAAGTAAAATATTTGAAGACAGGAATTTACAATGAATTTGAAATACAGTGTGCAAAGTTATAAACAAACAATTATCATGAAATGAGGTAAATATTAACAATACTGATTAGATACTCATAAAGAAATTAAAAGATTGACAAATCTTATAACTAATAACGGTTATTAATAGAGGTCTCTGAGGTGGCTTCTCATTCTCATATTCTCAGATCAACCTTGGTATTACCTCAGGTAAATCTGGGACATCGTAGGTCTACAGTGTTAGGGATATTATTCCTGAATTTCTTTCAAGCACCTAGATTTGATAGAAGAACGGAAAGATTAAGGAAAGTTATACTTTTCATTACTGAACGTAGACTTTTTTGAGGGAATTTTTACAATGTCTTTACTCTGGGACAATATCTTCTTTCTAGTTAAGCATTGACTCCCATAGAAAAAAATACATTATTCTAAAGCATATGTTTAGTTTTTTTATTTAACAAGCAGTAAGTAGCAAACGTATATATTTAGTAGCTATTTGCCAACAAAAATGTATTACTAAGATGGTATATTGATGTAATATATAATGAAAAATAAAGTTCTGAGCTACAGTTGTAAGCACTGCCCACGATAATGATTGTTTAGTTAATGATTGTTTAGTGGGCAGTGCCCACTAAACAGTAATCGAGAATAACCAGTTTGGAAATCAGTGTAAAGTAGAATATAAGGCTCTCAGAGTAGAATCATTTCTTCAATTATGAAGCCTATCTTTTTATAGTTTTGAAATTTTTTACCCAGCTGAGAAGGCTCTAGCACTCATTAAAAAAAAATAGAACCAAAAAGAGCACACGCAATTTAATGAACATTAAGTATTTTATAGCTGAATTGTCTTGAGGTCCTGCATCCCTTTCACAATAATAATTATATTAATGGGAAGAACACAGTATTATACACAATATTATTGAAACAAGGAAAATTAATGCTCTATTTGCAAATCAGATTCACTAATATTTCAAATAACAAACTATCACAAACATTATTTTCAACATGAATATTTGCACTATGAACCTTGTAACTCTGTTGTAATTACTTATGTGATTGTAAATGACAACTGGTTGTTAAGTGCCAAGTACAAATAAAATAAATTAAAAACTTTTTTTTAGCAATTAAAATAAAAATATGAAGAAAATCAAATTTTTTCATAAAAAAACTTTTAGAATTATGTCATGGCAATCAACCTGTTGAAGATTATTGTTAGTTTCACTAATGAATGTCTAAAAGTAATTTTATAATACTACAAATTTACTAATATGCACCCATCTGATCAATTCAATTAACAAAAATGCAACACAAAAAAAAAAATAATGATTTTCCTCATGGATTTTCAAAAGATAAATAAAAACACTTAAACTGCATATCTAAAAATTACTGAACCAGATGCTTCCTATTTCAAAACCAACTGACAGTCAGTAATTATTTGCAAATGTTATATGATTATTTTTTTTTGGTGTACATTTGAGACTTACAACAATTTTTCCAGCAGTAAAATGCTGGTAGTTCATTGACAGAACTGAAAAAAAATCAACCAATTGTTTTCATAAAAAAAATTTAAATAAGACAGAATAATAATTTAGTTCACAGTTAAAATTAAATTAAAAAGCACTTATATTAACAAATTTTTAATATTTCATGATTTAAAAATAATTATAAGATAAAAGATTGAATGATAAGCCTCTATCATTTTAAAATCTATTACACTACCTATCATAAAGAATGAACACATATCATGTCTGCTTACCTTAAGACCTTTGGCTCTATTAATAGCTCTGAGTGGCCTCAAAACTCTGCATACCCTAAGAATTTTTACTACATTTATAGCACCAGATCTGAAATATAAAAAGTATAGTTAATTACTTTAAATTGAGTTATTTACTTTCATTTGCATTGAAGTTGTTTAAATTTAAAAATACATCAGCAAGTACAAGTAAACCAAAATCAAAATTTACTCATTATTCTGTGAAAACATTGAGAATGGCATTTTTTTATCCTGGAAAAATATTATTATTTCATCTCACAATTCCAATAACCAGGTTAACACTTTACCAAATGATAATAATCTGATTTCTGCATGAAAAGAAGAGATTTTTTCTTTTCGCCCATTTCATACTTTAGCCTACTCTGTACATGCCTATACTCTCTACAGACTACTCTGTAATGGTCACCTTTTAATAAAATTAACCATTTTTACAGCTTTACAATGAATTTGTTTGAGATTTACCAGCACATTTTTTGTGGTAAGAATATATCTGTGAAGGAAGCAGTGCGTCCACTTCACTCTTGTTATAAGAAAATTCTTTTAATTTTTTTCCAGAAATCCACTGTTCTTTCATGTTATCACCTTTGCACCATCACTATATACTGCAATACATTTTTCCAACTTACGTTACAATTTTTAGTAGCTTCATAAAAAAATCAAAAACACATTGTCCTGTTGCATTACCAGCTATTGATATGCAAAACAACATATTTTCATCATATTCATATCTCACAAAACTAAGAAGTGAGAAATACTTGCCACATCTATTGATTCATCAAACTGAATACTAAGAGCTTCATTTGAACTCACTTGTTGAATTATCTGACTGCAAACATCAGCAGCCATGTCATCGATTTGCCTTGTTACTTTGTCATTAGAAAGCAGAATTTCTTTTCAATATTTTTGCTTCTTCTACCCCTATTAAAACACTGATTATACTAACTGCAGCAGGCAATATGAGGTTTTTTTGCGATTGTATGGGGTTTAGATATCTTAGCTACTCTTAATGCTATGAGAGAAAGATGCTTTAAGCATACTTTTATCAGTATAGCTTGATTTACAAATAGAAGCTTGTTAATTTCTCAAATTATTTCTTTTGAAAAATTCCAAGGGTTTGCTTTTACAGCCCCAATGTTTAGTTTCCAAGTGTCAAATTGATTTTGATGGCATCATGCTTTCATCAAAAAGGACTTGAAGGCAAGCAACACACAGTGGCTTTCCATCCAATGAGGTAAAACCATAATTTAAATGTCATTGGACAATCTTGTCTTTTCACCATTGATTTACTGGATATAGATGGCTCACTTCATTTTTTTGCAAATTTATCAATTTGCTTAAGAATCTAACTGAAAAAAAAAAGATGAATATAATGATAGCAGACCAAATTAAAAGGGCACAAACACATCAAGTTGGAACCTATAAATTACTCATGTTTGTTTACTTACTACATGCATGTTCATACCAGTCATTATTAATGCAGCTAAATAGTTTTACTGGGATTCATTAAGTTGGAGTTGGGAGGTCACAAAATAATCAATAACTATTTTTTTTTTAATTCTTTTGGGGATGTGGAGCTAAAAAGGCCGAGAATCATTGTTCTAATCTAATAGCATATGGGTTACAGTATAGATGAATGGAATGCGACGGTAAGTCACAACAGTAAACCACAATCATATATTAAGACTAAGTACACAGCTTAATTTTTTAATGTACTTTCTTATTGTAACGTACTTAAATTAGTAACACATGAATTATCAAAACAACACCAGCTGTTTTAAAACTACAATGAATGAATGATATAAGTAAATGGCTAAATAAGAATTAAAGTGACATTGGATGTCATATACTAAATGATAAAACAGCTGATGTCGAGTCCTTCAATGATAAACAATATGACAAGATGTCACTGCTTGAAAACACTCTAGGGACTACAATATCTTGGCTGAAAAAGTAGCAAGACTGTTCTATTGTGAAATAGATGATTAATAACATGGAGAATCAGAGTCTGAGACAAGACGACCAAAAAAAACCACTACAAGCTTTGTTTAAAAAAAAAATCTATTTTTTGTGTGTTAATACAGTAATATCTTTTTTCACCTCCCATCTTCATAAAAGTATATAGTTTTATTTATTAAATAATTATTTTCATTGTAACCATATTAAAAATGATATTTATAACCTAATGCTGACATATTTTAAGTAATTTTTTCTCTGTGATTGTACAAATAAGTGTTGTAGATACTCAGTATCACTGAATCTCCACAAATTAATAATTCAAATACCAAAACAGTCCAAATATTTCATGGTCTACTCTATATAATAATGATAAGGAAAAACATAAGATAATAATGTAAATAAATACTTACGCAAAAAAAATTGAAACCAGAGAAACACAAACCACTAGGAGATCTAGAAGATTAAAGGCAGAACGGCAAAATGCACCATCATGAAGGATGAATCCATAAGAAATCAATTTCAAACAAATCTCAACAGTAAACACCGTCGTAAAAAAGTAATCAAAATAAACTAAAACCTGAAATAATAGTATAAAAAAAATAATCTAAATAAATCTATTACAATTTTAAATAAACCCTAAAATAGTACAAAATCACAGATTATGTTAGCTTCTGTAAGCTTCATCCTCGATAACTTATCCAGAAACTGAAATTTTTCTCCCGTGAAAGGCCTACCTGGTTTACATGAAAAAATTTTTTACTGTTTATTAATGAACTTGAAACAAGGATAATATTAATCTGAAGTGAACGAATGACTCGTATATAATAAGATATCTGACTTCCTCATAATTTTTAACAATTCTATCATGGTCACCAATAATAGTGAGAGAATGATTTGTAAATAACCAACACGATATCAAACTTCCTCACAGTAATTTATTTAACACAAGAAACAAACTCTTACCACGCTTAATGAAATCTATATGAAACAATTTAAACTTTCGCGCAGTACAACGGCAGTATCACATATCAGAACTACGTTACACAAATTAGCCAATGAACAGTGTCCCCCTCCCGCTATATATATTGCCCGTTATCCATCTAGAAAACACTAGAAAAGTTTATTTGCTTCTATTACTAATATCTACATTATTTATAAATACAATTAATTCCAAACAATATAAATAATTAATTACAAAACTAAACTTGATCAATGTACATTGCCAAATAAAAATTCATTCTTCAGTAAAATAATAACAAAGAAAGATACAACCTTACTACTTCTAGCAGTTTCTATAAAGATCTGGCAAGTTCGAAATCTGATTATGCACAACAAAGACTGGATTTTTTAAATACTATTAACATACAAATGAAATAGTATTAACAAAATACCATTATTAAATATTTTAAACATAAAAATGTTTCTCACTTTACTTAATTATATATTTATTTTGTGGACTCCAATATGTATGGGGAGTTATAATAATTTTGATAAAAACCTTGTACTACAATAAACCATCTTTACTATAGGTCTACAAACTTATTATTACATATCTAAGAAAACTGATAAATCTGTTCTCTCAATATTCAGTGAAGCACTTCAGCCATAAGCCTTATGTTTATTATTCAAAATGTGGTAACAACAATGCCATGTCTTATCTCTATAATCACATTCTGTAGAATAAAAAAAATAAAATATTGCTCAAAATATTTTAATTCAATTGATCAAAAGATTTGATTTGGTACATTTATTAATTTGATCTGCAGGTTTATATTTTTCAGATCGTGGCTTTGAATGTACTATCTCAACACAGTGTACTTGTGGACAGTATCCAGTGGCAGGTTTTCAATGACAATCCAACTTCTGATGAATATTTTCAACCAACTTGCTTCTAACAGTTCCAACATAGTCAATAGATTTGTTATCCATCATTGTAGGGAGACACCCGCTATCAAGAAGTTTTGCTTTAACTGCTGTTTCACTTGCTTTTCAATCAACATTGATAACTTTAACAACAGAGATTTTAAGCAAATATAAAATTATTTATGCGTATTATATTTGATAACAGAGATTTTTAATTGATGTCATATACACATCACAAAAACATACACAGTATTCTTATTTTTGGAGAGGAAACAAGAACAAAATGCCTATCAATTTTGACATCATGAACACTGCTAACTATTAAGTTAGTTTTCTACCCATAATTGTTATTGTAAAAAAAATGCAGATTTCAGGAACTTTTTGAAGCTACTTTGTAAACTAAATTTGTAGTAAAAATACTAACCTATCTAATTTACCAGTCCCAAATTGGTATCTTATAATTTGAGGAAGAGAAAGGTTATAACTTGCCTTCAAAGCCAGTTTGGTTTTTTCAGTAATTATCTAAAAGTAGTCAGAGAAAAAATAAAATAGATAATCATCTATAATTAACAAAAACATTTGAGTTAAGTATTTCAAATCTTTGGTGTTAGTATCTGAACTCTAATTTTTAACTACTATAGCAGCAAAGCTGTAATACATATTTCAATAGTATTGCTAATAGCATAAACAACATTTTTTTTAAAGTGAAGTGAGATATTTAAGTGAGAATGTTAACCAAAAAATACTTATATTGATTTTAGGACTTACTTTGTTACGATATGAATTTGAATCAATAGGATCTTCAGCAGCTAGCAAAGCAGAAGAGACCATAATGCAAACCAAAATAACATTACCAAAGTGACTGTGATTGCAAAGCCAGTGACAAAAGACCCGAATTCTAAAAAAAAAAGAAAAACATACTATTTAATTAGTAACTTTATAATTTAACATGTAATAAACAACTATGACTGAATAATTATTCGAAGAACCCATAACTGCCTTTCTACTAGAGTAATTTTTTATTGTACAATAGCTCTTGAATGTTTATTTTGTTCATTAACTCAGCTCGGAATCAGCATTAGATGCTGTCATCAAAACCACACATATCTTTATTATAATTAATTAGATACAAAAAGAGAAGGATAAATTGATAATTAAAGATAACACTGAAACCCTTGACAGATTTCAATGGTAGTGTTTTATTCCACTTATTCACTTTTATTCCATTAAACCATTTATTCACTTTTATGACCAGTTAACTCGAACAGATAAATACAAATTCAATTTGGTCACAGATTTAAGTAATACAAAGCTATCTGAACAAATACAGAGAGCTTAATCTCATTCATTAAGAGACATGTATATATGTATATAATACTTGCAGCAGATTAGCTCACAAACATTTCCTTTTATTTTACAAACACTGGACAGGATGGTGTGAATCACTGACCTTCAAAGGTACTTATTGAATCACATGCAAATGTTACATTCAATTAAACTGTGTTATATCATCCTAAATACAAAAAATAATTTGTTAAAAATCTATTTATTACATTATGTACTCATTTTGCACAGATTAATTAATCAAAACAGACAAGAAAGCAATAAAGGTTTAATCTGTTCATTCATCTATAATATATGTCTTATATTTCTTGGTTCTTATAATATATAAAAGAGGGAAAGTATTAACTTTAGCTACAAGATAACCTCACCACAGATCTTATTTCTAGACATTTTATGATCCTGAAAATTGTAAAATCTTTATTACAAACCTTTTTACTTATGTGTGTGTGTTGGTTGGTAGATGGGAGACGATTTATTTTGTTTTGTATCTCATAAACAGTATTATTTTTCTTTGAATGAGTAATAAGTGGAGGAAAGTGTTTTTCTATTGTTAGGAAATTACAAATACCCTTTAAAAAATAGGATTTTTACCATTTTTTATTGCTCCAATTTACTTATTTGAAACTTGTCAATAATAAGTGTTTTCTAAATAATTGTCTGTATGGGAGCAGTTTTAGATTAAAAGCCTACTGTTGTTGGTTCTAGTAATTCCCCACCTACCTGCTAAAAAAGAGCGGTTAAAATTTGTCTACCTTTTACTGATCTAACCTATCTACCTAAACAGTTTTCAACCTTTAATGTAAAATGGAAAATGATAAATTTTCAAATACTTTTAAAAACTAATTTCTTGTTGTGATGGATGGATCACATACAAAATATTTAATGTAATATATTTACAATTTTTATTGTTGTTTATCTAATAAACTATTTAATAACATAAAATATTGGTTTTCCATGATATGATTCATAAACAGTCATATGCCACATTAATTTGCAGCATACCTCTGCTTTTCACATAAAGGCTTATTACCTTGTAATATGCATTTACTTCTAAAAAAGAATGAACCTGGATGTTCTATTGACTGTTTGATCGTTCATTGTACCTTGATGTAGGAATGAGCTCATGCAAATCTTATAACTTGTTAACAAATCATTACAGAATATATTTTCATTATTTTTCTTTTGATAAGACAATTAGTAAATAATTTTTAAAAATAAAGGAATAAAGGAAAGAGATAAAGAAATAAGGAATAAAGGAATGATATTTTAAGATAAACACAATAGGTACAACAAAATTCAGCCAAATTCAAAAGTTTCAACAATAATAATAGTCATCAATACACAACCAAGCCATAAATTGACTAGGAAGTAAAGCTGATCAATTACAACTGCAAGAGGTGGAAATTTAATGCACAGAGTAAAAAAGTAATCATTACAAAGAATGCAGTGAATAACTTCTATTTACTGCATTTTACTTACTATCAAGAAAATCTGTAAAAATCACACGCTATAATATACAGCAGTTATTAAAAAATATGTTAACTTTAAATTGTGAGTAAAAGTTAAAAGCAATAAGTTATTAATCCATGATTATTAGTTAGTGGGTAGATGAATATAACTCTAAGCAGAAATCAGAAATAAAAAATTCATGATTTAAAATGTTATATAACATTTTTTATTTCTCTGATTAACATATGGAAATATGATTTAATAATTTAAGTGAATACTATGTACTTCATTCTCAATACCTTTCTGTTTATGAAAGCAGTACAACTAAGCCTATAAATGTCAGGAGTCATAACCAAATAGTTATACATGATCAGAAAAGTGACAAGTCATACTTAAAATGGTACTGCCATGTACAAGAACAAAAGCACCCTTACTGAGCTGACTGGAGTAATTTCACATCACCTAATACATATTCCTATACATTATCATACCATATAAATTAACAAGCAGCAATAATCAGTTCTATAACCAATATTTTTACCCCCTACTGATGGGACCGACAGCTATTATTACAGAGAAAACAACTCTGATCAATTTTCTTATACATTCAGTACTTTATTTACATCACAATTTTAAGGAAAAATCAGGATATAAAAGTGTAAAGCCAAAAACTGAAATACTTTCTTATGTTGAGAAACAATAGAATAAACATTTCCTCTCTATTCAGTAGGAGCAAACTAAAGTACAGAAAGTAATGTTTGCAAATGTGTGTTTATCAATAGAAAGACTATAAAAGTTACTGTATAAAAATTTGTATACCTCTAAAGAGGTATACAAATTTTTATACCTCTATATTAGTCAGGAACAACCCACTGGTATTAATTTTGCTTTGTTTTTAATACTACCAACAATTTTTAAACTACAATATCTTTTAACTTTTATAATTTTGCATTTTAGTACCAGTAATATTAACTTAGAAAAAGATATGCAATTATTATTGAGTTTATTCTATACACACGCTGAATATGATAATGTAATATGTATTGTATATCAGATAATTTCTGATAAAATCAATGCACTGTTTAAGCAAAAGAAGACTTTATCTTAAAAAAAAAGATAAATAAAATAATTAAAAATTAATAATTCTGTACTACAATAATGACCATTTAATTAAAGCAATCAAAATAAAAAGCAACAAGCACTTGACTGGATAAATAAGTAGACAATAAGAACTGACAGCCTTTTAAATTTTTGTAACTTCACCTGTTTGTATTAGAAAAAATGAAGAAGGAACTCTGCTGTGGAATAGGCTGTTTCTTGGTTGCCATCTTGAATTCAGATAATCGTCGAGGACGTGCGGTTACCCCTTCCTCAAAATCTTCTTCCTCTTCTGAGTGAGTTCACATATTATGAAATACATAACGGTTAAAAGTCATGCTCAAACAAGAAATTATTAAATGTTACACCGATCAATAATTACAAACCACTTAAAAATTATCAGAAATATTTTATAACAATACATACAATACAAGACACAGTTTAAATAACATACTTCAGAACAATCGATGAGTTTAATTAAATTATATTGAGTAATGTCGAGAACTATACAAAATAAATAAGAATACACTCTTTGCCACTTCATAAAACAAAGTAATAGAAGGAGAAATTAATGAGTGCTCTTTTCCAAATTTCTTTTAAAAAGTTTTACTTTACGATAATAAAAAAGTATCAAATAAAAAAAATAAAACACTATAATGTATACTCGATAAACATGTTAATAAAAATAATAAGCTAGCTACAAATCGTGCCAAGTCAATTACAAATCCTACATTATGATACAAATGAAAACATAAAATACTATATTGATATGCATCTCACTATGATACAAAGAATAAATCATTTTATTATTAGTTCATAACAAACCTGCTAGTACTGGAAAATAAAAAAAGTGAAGACTCTGGTGGGAGAGGTTTAATCTGAGTATTTTCACTGATATCAGATGTACGTCGAGGAAGTGCAGAATGTCTATGCTTTATTTCCTGAAAGTCCTCTCCCACAAGCGTTTCAGTTACTAGTATACAAAAAATTATAAAAATTAAATTAATATAATTTCTGATAAGTTCTTCAAAGTAAAATAAAAATGAATGAAACTCAAAATAATTCTCTATGGAAATTAAATAATCGCTCTGAAAATAAAACAGATTAATTTACAAAAGCATTACAATTTAAAATAACAATAATTACAATATCACAAAAGACAGTTTTTATCAAAATAAATGAATAATAAATGTTCTAACTCAGGTTAGCCTATCTATTTAGTCAATCAAACATGTAATCCTAGATTTTTGGAATGCTCTATGTGCTTCAATAAGTGATGTTTTAAAGACAGCTACGACTAAAAATTAATGGAAAATACATTCTTACTTAAAAATTTAAAGACAAAAGAGCAGATGTGTGAGAATTCCAAATGTATGAGTTTTGAGTTTGTCAAAGCGAAACTTTTTAAAACGGACAGTGAAAAGAACAAAAAAAAGCTAGGAAAAAGTGGAATTCCCAATTCCAAAATAAGAGGCTCATTTAGCACTGACATTTTTGGATTAAAACTGCTAAACGATGGTATGACCTGAGTTAAAAGTGATAACTATTTTTGTTGTTTTTTGGGATATCTACAATCATTTCCAAAAGATTGTGAAAGGTGATAAGATTGAACCATCCTGAAGTGATACCTGGAGGTTGATTCTATGATGGCTATACAGCTTCAGTGAAATGAGCAGTAAGTTATTATTGTCTTTCCATGTCATGAAAGCTTCAAGATGAGAATAATATAATTTTCCACTTCCAAACTGCATTACTCAAATGATACTCTTTGACTGTGGATAAAATGACATTAAAATGACAAATAATGAAAATATCATTTTAATCTGTAGATGACCAAGTTTTAATGGAGTCAAAAGACAAGACATGTTACACAGAAAGTAAATTAAAGAACATACAATCAGGTAAAGATAAGAACGGAAGAGAAGTTAGTATACAGTGTGAGTTGGTCTCAAGCAAAATGGAAAAAAGGAAATTACTTGTATCTAACCTGATCAATGGCATTCTCTCTGAGAGTTTTTAGTACCTTTCCTCTATTCTTGTTCTATCTTTATTCTTCATCCTCATTTACATATATTGGGTGATCATTTGAAAAGTTACCACATTTATTATTCAACAGCCATCAGCCTCATCTTATTTCTGTTTCCAAGAAAGTATATCATTCTCAGGAGGGAACCTTTTTAAAATTATTTTCAAAGGGATGGAACCCACCCTCTCTGCCATACCTACCCCAACTCAAAAATCTTAAATGGCAACGGTAACATTTAATTACATTAATTGACAACACAAAAAAAATAATGAATTTTGGTAAAAGAAAATTAAAATCCACCCACCCCTTTGCTTGGTAGGTGCAAAAAACCATTTGAGGTAGTACTGTTTTTAAATTTCAGTCCAACAAAAATAACTAAAAGTACACGATATTACTTTTTAAACCATTTGAAATAATCATAATTTGTGGGTTAAAAATTGTGAAAATTATTTTTTAAATTACCAACACAAAATTTCTTAAATGTTTTCTAAATCTTCAAGGGTTGAAGTTTTATTTTTTTTTTAAATGAGATGATGTAGTTTGTGAAAGCTCATCGGAAGGCCCTTTGAATGACAAGTAATTTGGTACGAATAAAATAAAAATTGGTTCCCTGGTATTACTAGATAATGGATAACGGTGTTCTTTGCTGCTTGGGTTTCAATTAACCACACTTCTCAGGAGTAGTCGACCTAAGAATTGTACAAGACTACACTTCATTCACATTCATACATATCATTCTCTGAAGTAATACCTTATGGTAGTTTTGGAGGCGACACAAAAAAAAAGAGAGATGGTTCCCTGGTATAGTGGTTATGATTAAAAATGTATGTTTTTTTTTTTTTTTTAGGTTATGTGGGGATACAATGTTACTGACCCAAAACATTAGATCTGAAATCGTCCGTTCTTGTTAAAAATATGGGTTTTATGTTTCTCCAGCATTGAAAAAACGTGACAGTAAATACAACATTATAAGATCATTTAAATGTAGACAAAACCAGTAACAAGATACTTACTTCTCAGCTGGCATCATGTTAAAAAATTGATTACCTAACAGGTTATAAAACTGTTATAACAGATTATAATTTTCTACAAGTTACTAAGATCTTAGTTTCTATGGTAAATTTTTGCAAATTGTTTTCTTTTATATTGTACATAATTAGTGGCAAGTATTTATTTAATTTATTTCATCATGTTTTATTTAAATTGTTGTTTTCTTTAGTTAAAATTGGCATTTGGTTTGTGTTACTGTTCTTTCATTTGGCCTTTCAGTTTTTGTTTTTAGTAAATGTGTCTCATTAAAATGACTTACTATCTGGAAGAATTTCAAATGGTTTAAAAAGTAATATTGTGTAATTTTATAATTATTTCTGTTGGGCTGAAATTAAAAAACAGTACTACCCCCAAATGTTTTTTTTTGCACCGACCGAGCAAAGGAGTGGGCAGATTTTTAATTTCTTTTCATCAAAATTCTTCTTTTTTTTTCAGGCTTCAATTAATGTAATTAAATGTTACCATTGCCATTTAAGATTTTTGAGTTGGGGATAGGAGTATTTTTTTTCTTTTTTTTTTTTCTTACCTCCAGAATCATCGTTAAGGTATATCATCAGAGGATAAGATGAATGAATTGTAGCGTGTGTGAAAAGTGCCATGCCTGACCAGGATTTGAACCTGGGACTTCCAGGATGAAAGGAGGGGGTAGGTGTAGCGGGGAGGATGGGTTCCACCCCTTTGAAAAGATTTTTTTAAATTTTCCTCTTCCAAGAATGGTGTACATGCCTGCAAACAAAAATACAAGGGACTGATAGCTGTCGAATAATAAATGTAGTAACTTTTCAAATGATCACCAGTATAGAAACCATTAAAATTGTCAGCCAGTGCCCTGGATCCATCTAGTGAAAAATACTAATACAGCTTCTCCTCTTTAACTATGCTCAGCTTGGGACTACATAAGGACTTTTCAAACCATGGACTGCACAAAACGCCAGATTAATAGCTGAGATTTCTATCAGGTGATAATCAGGTAAAATCTAAGAATGGTATGATTGTGACTATG
>JAAAKQ030153685.1:2471-12896 GCA_010016005.3 Zanna intricata | reverse complement strand
GTGAATGTCATTATCAGACAATGCGTTACTCATTTTACAATGATTATGCTGACATAATATTTGTGATGAGTTCTGCAATGGAAACTTCCACCAGGTGCACAGCGAGAATATCATTAAAGATTTTCAATAGGAAAGATTCAGGCCATTTTATTATTTCCAATAAATTTACATAAAACTAATTCTTAATTAACTTTAAAGATGTCTAATAAATTATTTATCTGGCTTTTCTTTTTTTTTTTTACTTCCTTGTTCGAAGAAAAGGAAGTTTTGCAATCACGAAAAAATTCAGTTTTAATATTTTACGAAAATATCCATGTTGATCATCCCTGAATCCATTTTGACTAGTTTCGGCCTAATTTATGTACGTACGTTTGTACCTTGTATAACTTAAACAGGATTAGCCGTAGGTTGTTGAAATTTTGGATTTAGGACTGTTGTAACATCTAGTTGTGCAACTTCCTTTTTGATTACAATCGACTGAACCAAAAGTGTCCAGAGTATCCAAAAATCCAAAAAATTTAGATTTTGAACTTTTTCTTAACTGTGGTAATAAACCCTCATTGAGAACTTTTCAACAATGTATTATAAGTGGTACTTAATTTCATTGGTCTCAGTTATAACCAAATAAAACTTTAATATATTATATTAACTTTAGTATATTAGATCTTGGAAGGGTTCATATAAGTTCGAATCAGACTTCATCTACTTTTTTTTTATTTGAATATATTGATTTATTAATAATTATTAACCTCTGATTGTAAAAAAAGTTACAATAAATAATAATTCAATAATAACAATTTTAAAAAATGAAAAAATGTCAGATGTTATTAATGAAAAAAATTTTACGTACTTTTCAACAACAAAAAAAATGTGTGTATATGTAATTAAATAGACGTACAAGGAAGTCATGCAGTGTCCACAACATACTTTTTTTACATATGTGCTATTTCGTTCATTCTTTATAATTTTACTGTTTAAGTAACTGAATTTTTCCCCTTGCATAATGTGACACATTCGTACCTTAATATTTCACACTTCATTATTCTGCTTTATGTCATATTTAATTAATCTTATTTTCGTTTTAGTTATTTTCAAACTAAAATTTTTCTCCCAGTAATAAATTTCTGCAGTTCAGTATTTCTTTCAACTTACTTTTTGTGTCGCTGAAAAGAAAAAAAAAATGTTATCAGCGTATCTGCACATTTTTTTTCTGTCCTTGGTTAGTTATTCTAAAATTTTTCTTTCAGTCCGTGAGTTGCATTTCTATACACAGTTGAAAAGCAACAGAGAGAGATAATATCCTTTCGCTCTTTCTTTCTGAACCCATTTTGAATCACAGCTTGTCTTTTAACTTTTACAATGGCTACCTGATTCCTGCGCAGATTGTAAATAATTATTTTCCTTTTATTTAAATCTTGGTTTATATTTCAGAAAATAATAATTTTAACAATATTAATATAATGTGCAGATGATCAGGATTCCCAATAAATAAAACAATTAAAAGTTATTAAAGTTTAATTGATATTATCTTTTTATAAACAAAAAAAAGTAAGACAAAATGAACCAAAAGGGACAAAGAACGAAAAATATTTTTTTCCCAGAAAAAAAAGACGATGAAAAAACTTTTAAGGATACTGTACAATATAGTCGAATTAAGATTCCATAAATGTCTTTAAAAAACGTCTTCAGTGATCTTTCTTTAATTAATTGTTTAGGAAATTTATGATTTTAAAAACATTTATCAAATATGGACAATTCATTTGTGTTAAAATCTCTCAGTTTGTATAAAACTTTCGATTATTATATTTAAAATTTTTTCGAAGTTTTATAGGTAATAAAAAATAATTAAAATACTCAAACGGAAACCCATTGTATTATCCAATGAATTGTTTTTGCTTCCTTGTACGAAGTAAAGGAAGTACCGTGATCACAAAAAATTTTAGTTTTCATATTTCAGCGGAACATCCTCACCATCCCTGAATCCATTTTGACTAGTTTCGGCATGTGTATTTATCTAGCATAACTTAGAAAAGATTAGCCATAGAATGTTGAAATTGTGAATTTAGGACTGTTTGTAACATCTGCTTGTGCATCTCTCTTTTTTATTGCAATCGAAAGAAGTGTCCAAAAAAGCTCAAATTCAAATAAATTTGGTTTTTCGACTTTTACTTTTTAAGTAAATTACGCGTTGACTTTTTTTTTATAAGCTACAACAATATGTAACTTCTTTATTCCAATTTAAAATAACGTTTTTACAAATTAAATTTAACGAAAACGAAAATTATAAAAATATTTTTAAATTTACAGAAGTTTATTTTCTACTACTCTAAAAATACTATACCTTAACATATAGATTTTCATTTTTTTATTAAAATTTCGGTTTTCAGATTTAAAATTATTAAACTGAAATATTAATTTTGACCATCCCTGAATCCATTTTGACTAGTTTCAGTGTGACGTCTGTACGTACATACGTACAAACGTATCTCGCAAAATTCAAAAACGATTACCCTTAGAATTTTGGATTTAGGACTGTTGTTACATCTAGTTGTGCACACATCCCCTTTTGATTGCAATTGCTGAACCAAAAGTGTCAAAAAAAAAAAATAAATAGATTTTGGAGTTTTTCATAACTGCAGTGATAAGCCCTCATTGTGAACTTTTCAACTATATAATAAGTGGTACTTATTTTCATTGGTTTCAAAATTATATCAAATTTAATTAATGAAATATTTGGATCTTAAAAGGGGAAGGCACATCAGTTCGAATCAGACTTCATCTCCTTTTTTTCTTTTTTTTTTACTTTTTTTTTATTATTTAAATTGAAATTAAATCAATATAAATTTTATCATAAAAAGCTTTGTGTGAGAAATAGTTTTGTGTTATAAAACAGTCACTTTGTTTCAATTCGAATCATTGGCGATAATCTCTACCTTATCTGTTTAGCCTCAGGAACTACCGTAAGGTATTACTTCAGAGGATGAATGAGGATGATGTGTATGAATATGAATGTAGTCTTGTACAATCTCAGGACGACTACTCCTGAAAAGTGTGGTTAATTGAAACCCTACCACCAAAGATCACCGGTATTCACGATCTAGTATTCAAATCCGTTCTAAGGTCTAATCCTACTAAAGGTAGTTTTATTTTTATACGGATTTGAGTACTAGATCGTGGAAACCGGTGTTCTTTGGTGATTGGGTTTCAATTAACCACACTTCTCATGAGTGATCGGCCTGAGATTGTACAAGACTACACTTCATTCACATTCTTACATATCCTCATTCATCCTCAGAAGTAATACCTTACGGTAGTTCCGGAGGCTAAACAGAAAAAGAGAGTCATTGGCGATAGTCGATCGATATCTTACAAATCATATACCAATTTTTTTACCAAATTCAGTTCAGAATGTTTCTGCAACTACAATGGTGATTCTCTTTTTTTTATTTCAGCAAGATTAGAAGGAAAGAACGGGAAAACATTTCTTCTTTAATTAAACCTCATAAAAAATGTAGAATAGCATCAGATTCGGAAAACGAGACGATAGCCATGGAATGTGGGTCAACTTGACTAACTTCACTGATCTATAATTCATTTATCGAGAAGTCAGGAAATTCTGTAAGGTAGAATGCTAGAATTGAGAACGTTCTTTCTGGTGAAATAAGAACTGTGAAATGAGAAGATTTTCCATTACCACATTCAAGAACGGAAAAATAATACCGTTTATGGTATACTTAATGAAAAACACCTAGTTGTACCACTTAATGTTCCTAATTTTTCTGAATACAAAAGACATTCACATTAAGGCTGTCAAAAATCTGGAATTTGCTCATGATGTTCTAGTAGATGCCCCACTCATGCAGTTGTGAGTTCATCTTATCTCTGTCAAGAGAGATATGGTCTTTTTCCCACAGGAATGCCTTGTTTCCCTCTACCCAACTTCTATACTGAATCTATAATAAACTACCTTATCACAGTTCCTTGTATAACATTAGTTTACTCAGCTAACCAGTGTATGTATAAAGGTAAAATTAAAATCCAAATAAAATGCCTTTACTAGGATCTGAAACTCAGAACTCTCGACTTGTGGAATATCTGTTTCACCAAACTAGCAGGTCGGATTGTTCTTTAAATACCAGACTCAGAACTCTATCTGATCTGAAATTTTCTAATTAAATTTGAACGGAACTAACCGGTTTTAACAAAATTCTGGTGATAAATATAAATTGTAAGACTGTTGGGTGAATCTTTTAAGGTAATGGCTGCGATATTGTATTGAATTGTAGTCGCTGATTTCGTTTCATTGAATCAAAGTACTAGAAAAGGTAGCCATTTTATCTATTACGCATGTATTACGCTTGAAGTTGTAAAGTCGTATTTAAATCTTTTTGTTGAAAAAACTTACTACTATAAGTAAATTCGTCGTAAAAAGAACTTAAAACTTTATTCATGTATAAAAAAAAATGTAATTGAGCATAAATAAATGATTAATAATTAAAATAGAAATAGGAGTTTAAAGTTTGACTAAATTAGATTTCAATAGGGTCTTATAATAGAATATTTCTTTTTTTATATTTCCTTTTTTTAAATTCCCAATTTTTACAAGAATAAGATTTGTTTTTTTACAAATTGGGAATTGTTTGGGGAAATTACCTTTATTTAAACATTTAATTTTACGACTTCATTGCAATCCATTCTTTTTTCAGCAGGTTATTTTAGTAATTAGATATAATCTAATTTTTATTACTATTACACCATTATATATATATATATATATATATATATGCAAAAATCAGTATAACTTTTTTTTTTAGTTTTAGAGTAATGATAATATGCTAGTTATAACAGAGAGGAAGTAAACGTAGTGATAATAAAACTTTAACAGTTTAATATTTCATGTATGATTGATGATCGCCTGTACAAGCAAAAAGCGATCTTGACATTTTTTTTATAAGTCAATATTAACAAAAAATGAAAAAAAAAAGTAATTTTTTCCATATACGTCTATAAGAACTATCATATACTCGTATAAATGCACTATACATCATTTATAATATACTATGTTAGTTTTACTACAAAAACACTAAATCTATAAGCATTTTAGCAATGGGTTATTATTATTATTTATAATATTATTTTTTTATATTGGTCCATGAACTTTATATATGTTTTTCTGTTAACGGATTATGGATACTAAAACTCGTAAGATCTTTTATTTTTCTATCTTTTTACATGTTTCCTAACTTTTTTATTTTCTTAAATCATCAATTCTAAATGATGGATGTTTATTGTTTGCTGTTTTCAATTCAGGAGGGTTCCATTCCAATCCCTTTGCGTTGGCATTTTATATTTCTGTATATCATTCTTTTCAAAACTGTTCTAACTACTTTTTTGCCTTTTTATTCTATTCCAGTATCTAAATAAAACAAAAATTAAATTAAATAAATTATTTCTTTAATTAAAAAAAAGAGTTATGAACAGTAGAGATATCAGATAACTCTTTATTATTTTAAATGAAGCTTCTCTTATTACAAATTTTTTTTATCCCCAAATACTACACAAATTTACGTGATAAACTCTGTTTATTATTTTAGATTAAGTTTAAAGTAGTTTATTGTGTTTAATATCATTACTTACGTCTAAATTTTTCCTTTCTTTTGTTGATGCGTTTATACAGCTTTTCAGTGCAAATATAAGCTGATAAACAAAGCCTCTGCAGTACTAGAAAGATATTGTCGGTCAGGTTTAAATGGTAATATCTATTTCCTTTTTGACCATAATGACCATATTTACCTTCCATTCATTTGTACATAAGTCATCATTGTTCTTTGTATTACATTTGGAGTATGCAAAGCAAAGCAAAAACAGTGATGATTCTCAAAAACAGTGACAACTTCAAAAACAGTGACCATCAAAGCTCAAGTTGTTTGAGTGGGAATATAGTGTGAAATATTTTTACTGTATAAAGCATGCCAAGCCTTCCCCAAGATTCAAAGATGAACAGATTACCATTACGTCTTAAAGTAACAAATATATCTTAGATAAAAAATTATTGAAAAACTGCTTCTTTGATCTCAGATATATTCTGCAATATCATATATTTGTTATATGTTTGTTTAATATGTTGTTTGCACCATATTTTAATAAAGCATATTTACATTAGTCGGTAATAAAAGTTAAATATACCTTAAACTAACCTTTAACAAGCGATGTATAGGCTTATATTATGGTACGAGTAAATATAAACGTATATTTTTACTTTCATGTACATATTAAAGGAAGTATTGTGATCGCAAGAAATTTCAATTTTCAGATTTCAACGGAAATATCGATTTTAATTATCTTTGAATCCATTTTGACTAGTTTCGACGTAACATCTTTACGTATGGAACTCGCATAACTCAAAAATGATTAGCCGTAGGATGTAGAAATTTTTGATTTAAGACTATTGTAACATCTAGTTGTGCATCTCTCCTTTTGATTGCAATCGACTGAACTAAAAGTGTCCAAAAAAAAGCCCAAAATCCAAAAAAATTTAGGTTTTAGACTTTTTCTTTTAACTGCAGTAATAAGCCTTCATTGAAAGCTTTTCAACGATTTATCATAAGTGTACTTATTCTCATTGGTTCCAGAGTTTTTGCCAAATGAAATTGTAAATATTGGAATACTTGGATTTTACAAGGGGAAGACATATCAGTTCAAATTCGACTTCATTTCCTTTTTTTGTAATTTTTTTTTAATGAAAATTTTCATATATTAATAATTATCAACCTGTGATTGTAGAAAAAAATTAAATAATAATTCAATAAAAAAAAATATTAATAAATCAGATGTTATTTGTGAAGTAAAATCTTTTGTACTTTTAAAAATATCTATATGTAATTTAATACGCGTACAAGGAAGTCATGTGATGTCCAAATCAGATTTTTTTAAAAAGCAAAATCAATCTAGACAGTTTATGACAACATAAAGCGGGTTTAGAGGTTTTTTTAATAAGTATTGTTAAAAGCATTTACACTGTTTACAAAAATTTATTGATATTTATTAATGTGTAGTTAAAGGGTATATTTTTAAAAACTTGTTTAAGGGCAATAAACATTTTTATTAATTACATATATGTTGTTCGATTTTTAAAGAAAAAACTGTAACGATACGTGTGGATAATATACAGAGTGAGTTAAAATTATAGAATATCCTCAAAAACTTTTCAACCGTTCAAGATAAAATATTGTAACTCTTAGAATAAGGTATCGATCAACTACTTTACCTTTTGACGAGAAATAAGGTCTCTTCTTGGGTGTTTTCGCAGTGGTTGTAACACAAATATTTTAAAATTACACATTTTTTAAGATAAATCATTTTAAAGATTTCATAAAGACAAAAAAAACAAATGTATAAATAAAATGTTTGTACAATATCTGTACTCAAAATAGCGGCGGGATAAAGTTTGGATTTTGAAAAAAAATTACATTAATAATTTACGGAACTATTATAAATAAATTTATAAAAAATTGATTAAAGGGATATTATCGGATAAATTAATTTTTTTAATTTCATTTTAATAAATATTCGAAATGCTTTTGTTGTTTTGACAGTGAGCTAGTCGGTAGTAAAAGGATGATTCTGCATTATTCAGTGATTCCCTAGTGATAATTTGTGCTGGTTCTGAATTCTATTTTATATATCATCAATATCTTGGGGTTTATTATGATAAACAATACTTTTTAAGTGGTCCCACAAAAACTATCCCATGGTGACAAGTAGAGTGATCTCACTGGCTGTTCTTTTTTTTAGCTCTACGGCCAATCCATTTTCCAGATAAATACGCATTTAAAATTTCACGTATCTGAAGTCCAGGTTGAGGCGGGACACCATTTTGTTGAAAAAAAATATTTGGAAGTTGAGGCCAACAACATTTTTAATGTTTGGAACGATGTGGATCAGAAGTAGAACTCTATATTTCCTCATATTTCATTGCGTTTAAATCTCTATCCATAAATATATAAGCCCTGTCAATCGTCCGCCAGCAACACATGTCCGTACATTTACTTTTATTGGATACTATGTATGTGACTAATGATACCAGCATGGATTAATCCAATAGTCTATATTAGACTAGTCTGGATTAGTATGGATCAGTCCAATATCGTCAATTGTGACGATTTACATTATCATTTAAAAAAATAAATGTGACATCATTATTAAAACCTTGTTTACATTTATCACTAAATGTTGTTTAATAAATCAGGACCTGCACAAATATTTTTCATCTAATTTCGCAGAACTCAAGTCTTCGATCGTAAGTTCTTGCACCAGACCAATTTTTGAAGAGTTTGAAATGTTCACTTTTTAATTTTCGAATTGCTGAACTTCGTCTAATATTGTGTAGTCGAGCTGCTCTTCGAGTCGAGGGATGAGGATTTTCAATAAATTCTTCCATAGTCTCTAATGATTTGTTATTATTTGTTGCAAATCTGGATCTCCCTATATTCCCCTTTTAAAGTGCTTTCACTTTCTTCAGATGTTTTGATAGTTTTTGACAATGTACCTTTTGAAATAGGATTTGATTATTAAATGTTGAACGATTCACAAACATCGTTATATGTAGGACCTTACTCCATCACCAAAGCCCCTCATCATTAAAAGTGTTTATTTAAATTAGATTAAATTTTAATTCACTTTAATTTCTTTTTATTTAATTTTATTATTTGAACTAAGTAAAGATAATAATTTTCAAAATCCAAATTTTATCCCGCTCTGTAGGTACAGATATCGTTCCAACCTTTTGTTTACACCATTTTCTTGTTTTAAAAAGACCTTCAAAATGATCAAATCACACAAAGGGTGAAATATTTGAGTTACAATACCTGGGCCAGCTATCAAAAAGGAGTTGAAATTCTATTTCTTGTCAAAAGGTAAATTAGTTGATCGATACCTTATCCTGAAAGTTACAGTATTCTACATGAAACTGTTTTAAAGTCAGTAAGGGGTTTCCACACTCTTGACTCGGTCTGTATAATAATAATGATAAACTTAGTGTAGAGCCTATTTTTCTTTATTTCCTTCAGGGTTCAGAAATAACATATTTTTATGTTATTCTCCTTAACCTTATTAACGCACTGAACTATTTTCACCTCATTTTTCAGTTTTTTGTGTTGTTAGATTACTCTGTCATTAAGAATCATTGCAAAATTAAAAAATTATATTTTAATAATTCATTGTTTAATTTATTTAACATTTATAGAATTGATGTACATAACCCTAAACCCTTATGCGAAATATCATTACATTATTTTATTTAAAAATACGCAAATATAATGAATTGAAATTAGAAATATTGTATAATTTATTTAACGTTTAATTAATTTTTAACACAGAGATTTGTTCAAATTTTATTTTATGGTGTGAAAAACATAATTACAGGAGTAATATTTTTATTAGGTGTTTTATAAAAGTAAAAAAAGTGCCTGAAATGGAAAAGGAAATGTATAAAAACGGAAGGAAGCAGTAGAGTAGATCTATAGAAATGAACAGTACACTGCGAATCGTTAGACAACTGTGCTTGCGCTCAGCAGTAGGGTTGGTAGGAAGTTCCGCTTTGTAACGCATGAGAAAGTAAGCGATTTAATATCCATGCAGACAAGAGAATTTACTATTTTCAGGGTAATTCATCATTTTTCTGGTTGGAATAGAAACAAACAATTTCATTTAGGTCATTTATCAGTGGACATCAGATTTGATTTATTCAACGACTCGCGTGTGCTTTGATATATCAGAGGAAAACGAATTCGAGGCTCGGGTCTCCAAGTGAGTAAACATTGTATTGTTTCAGTCGGCTTTGTACGACTTTGCTTCGACCCTCTCGACAGAATAGAAAGAGATCTCCAGTCACTTCCTAATTCACATCTAGCATTCGAACTCTTTACTCTCAATTGCCAGCACAACTTTTTCGATTTATAAAGTTTAACTTGTGTATGGGAAAAAATATTTTATAGCAATTTTATTTTTCAAGTTCATCTTAACATGCATATAAATTATAAGATTTATTTTATCTATAAAAAATGGGAAAAACAAAAATGTGTTTTATAAATTAAATCTCTTTTTTAAATTACATGTTTTCTTATTTTATTACTTACAGATGAAGAAAAAATCTTTTATCAACTGATTATAGAGTTAAGTTATGTTGAATATAAAAAAATCTGATGTGGAAACTTTTTTTTTTTTTTTTTTTTGTTTAACCTCCGGAATCACCGTTAAGGTGTATCTTCAGAGAATGAGATGAATGAATTGTAGCGTGTGTAAAAAATGCCATTCCTGAACAGGATTCGAACCCGGGATCTCCGGTGATGTGGAAACTACATGACTTCCTTGTACACCTTTTAAATTACATATATACTTTTTTTTTCTTATGAAAAGTACATAAAA
>JAAAKQ030153674.1:0-11591 GCA_010016005.3 Zanna intricata | reverse complement strand
GTGACACTTGTTTTCATTGGTTCCAGAGTGATAACTAAATAAAATTTTAATTATTGAAATATTTGGTTCTTACAAGGAGGAGGCACATCAGTTCAAATCCGACCTCATTTCCTTTCTTTTATTTAACTTCTTTTTTTTTTTTTTAAATTTAAATATATTGATTTATTAAAAATTATTAACCTCAGGTAAAAAAAATGTACAATAACTAATAATTCAATTATAACAATAAAAAACAAAAAATATGAAAAAATCAGAAGTTAGTAATGAAATAAAATTTTTTTTACTTTTCATTTTTTTTAAATGTGTATTTGTAATTTAATAGGCGTACAAGGAAGAGATGTGGAGTCCACATCAGATTTTTTATAATATAATTGCTATGTGCAATTAAATTAATTCTGTTGTTAAAATAGTCCCTACTTCATACATGAGAAAAATCACATTCTTACTATATTATAGGTATTGTTTCATTTTTTTTGTAAAAAAAAAAAAAGACTACAATGATGTAATAATTACATTATTTTTTACTTTTTTCTTATATTTAAAAAAAAAAAATCATTTTATTGTTTCAGTGAAAACGTCAGTTGATTATTAAACTCTATAAATTGAATTTACTTTAATCGCATAATATTATTTTCTTTTGTTATAATATTATTGTAAAACACAACTTGACAGTTGCAGATCCAGATGTATAGCATACATGCTCTGTGTAGTTACTTAAGAGCACCTCTGCTCAGTATTACGTGTGTATATATATATATGCATACGTACAGCAACTATATTTTTATACATACACACACACACACACACACACACACACACACACACACACACACACAGGGGGTCCACAAAGTGTTTCCATGATTACAATAAAAGTATTACAATTACAGCTTTGTGGTGTTTGGAAAAAGAAAGGAAAAATTTTAAGTTGTTTTACTATGTCAATAAACGTCAACACGTGCGCCTTTTGTCCCGTGTATAATGTCCAACCGATAACTAATTTTATGCCATGTGTTGGTCAGTTCTTCGATAACACCAGCAACAGCTTCAGTTATTCTCCATCTCAATGTGACCAGATCAGGTACGGGAGTTTCATAGACTATGTCCTTAACATAACCCCACAGGAAAAAGTCTAAGGGGGTTGTCTCGTGATCGTGGTGTCCAGGGTTTGAAACGGTCGCGCCCAATCCGTGTGCCATGAAATGATTCATTCAATAAATTTCGAACTAGTAATCTCCAATGTGGTGGAGCGTCATCCTGCTGGAATACCCGCCTAGGTTGCAAGTCATTTAGTTGAGATACAGCAAAGTGTTGCAGCATATTCCGGTAAATGTTCACTGTTACTGACTGCTCAATGAAAAAGATGAGACCAATGATTGTTGTGCATTACACATTCATTTAGAGGAATCTCTGATTTTTCCTTGGTCGGATTTTCTAAGCCTCATATTCTCTCATTGTACCTGTATACTTTTCCTGATGTTTAAATAGTAACCTCGTCTGAAAAACACACACGCTGCAGGTATTTATAAAGAGATAAAATAAAAGATTAGATTATTAGTAATCGTTCTAGGATTATGTTTTAATAACATGAAAATGTACGATATCATTATAAAAGCCAGTTTTACTATTAAGTATTTTTATTTTCTGTTAGTAATGCCGTTAAAAAATTTTCTAAATTATTCAGTTTTATTAGTGATTCTTGTATTCTTATTGATGTATATAGGTGACACCAAAAAAAGAGAACTTTTGAAAAATACAAAAAAAAAATTATTGACAGAAATCTCACCATTACAGTTAAAAAGTATCTTATGTATAAAAATATAATATTATCAAAATTTTCACGTATTAGTTTTTGAAAATCAATTAGGTAGATGCCGTTCTCCTCTATGTGAGCACTCAGCCAGTCGGTAATGGAGGTTCCCCATTGTTCGCTGAAACATTTCAGATGGGATGCTACGAATTTCGTATTGAATTTATTGTTTCAATTCACCCATTTCTTCGGCGGAATCTTATAGACGACCCTCTTAAAAAAGAAAAAATCCCTAACTGACAGAAATGGTGGAGCCAGGGAATGTCACCGAATCTTGAGATGACACGGTTACCGAATAATTCTCGCACATTTGCCATCGATTGCCTTGCAGTGGCGCGACGTCGTATCATTCTGTTGAAATCAGGCTTTGTGCTGGATGGAAAAATGTTCAATACAGGTGTAACAAATATGGAGGATGTGAGCATACCGATCCGAAGTGACAGTCTTGATCCGCTCCTTGTTTTCGAAAAAGTATTATCCGATGAATCCATGTAACGAAACTGCACATCATACCGTTACCTTGCTACTGTGTGAAGGGCGTTGAACTTGTTTGGGGTTGCTGTCTGCCTAGTAACGATATTTCTGCTTGTTCATAACCTATGAGATGGAAATGTGCCTCATCTACATCCCCAGGTTGTCCAGAAATTGTTTGCCCTCGTTAATATTTGCAATTTTTAAGGGTGACTACTCTGTAAGGGATTACCTTGTAACTTGTAAGGATGAAACCTTTAAGTCGAAATGAAGAATCCGGCGAACACCCTCTCGGGACCACAGCTGCTTATTTACGAATTGAACGCCCTGTGCTCTGTATCACTGAAACGCGTACATCCTCAATACTGTATGGAGTACGAGCACGTTTTTGTTCTTCTGTCAATCTCTCTTTCAGAGCTGATCCAGTCTCTTAAAAGTTTTTAATCCACGTTTTTATCGGGTGTTTTGATGGAACACGCTGTAAATTGTAATGTCGTCGGAACTCCCTCTGTGCATCTTTCAAACTATATTTGGTTTTGTAAATAATTTTTATGGCAGATGCTTTTTTATACAGTTACAGATTCCATTCCACAACTTCAGTGGCAAGGTTGCTTCTGCATAAAGCAGTGCTGCTAATTGTACATGGTTGCTACTACGCATTTAAAAATTCCCGTTTTTTTTTTTTTTTTTATTTCATCTTTATATATATTTAAGAAGATAAATAACATTAACGTTTTTTAATTTACATCACTTTTATGTTTGCAGATATTAGTCAAGAAATGGCAATTAACTCATATGATATTGTTAGTACTTTACAAGCTCTTGGAATGATGAAGTATTGGAAAGGAAAACATATTATTCTTAAAAAACAGGTAACTTTTTTCAAACTTATTTACTATATTTATTGTAACTTTTTGCTGTACTTATTTACTGCATCAGTCATTATTTATTGAGCGATTTTCTAATTTATGATGTATATTTTTTGTAGTTTTTTAGATGTTATTTTTTTAAGAATAATTGTAAATATTTTCTTTATAATAAATATATTCCATAAATACACATGTACAGCAAGAGATTTTCGGTCATCGATCAATTTTGTTGAAATAAATTGGAAATTAGCCAGATATGTAACAGATAACTCAAGTTTTCAGATTATGACATATTGTCGGATCATTAAATTCATACTTAATTTACGAGATTTAGTACTTTCATAAATCAGTCTTCTTCATCGGTGGTAGTAAATGAATATTTCTTCAAATCTAAAAAAATGACTAATAAATTTAAATTACAGTTATCGGAAAAGAGTATTCCATTAGTACTATATTCCATGATAGTATGTTTTTTATGTGCTAATTGCTATATTAAACATGGAATTAGAAAGTGTGCGTTTGCTTTAAAAGTGATTTTTTTCTTTTTAATATAAATCGAAAAAATTTAAATATTGCTTCATTTATTGTGATGATGGTTGGTCGTTAAGTGAAGAAGTTAAATAATTTGGTTTGAAGGGATTGATGAAAAAAGAAATTATATCGAATAAGAGATAAACGGGGTCGCGAAACTTAACGTCCACCATACGAAAGTGTACCTGTTAATAACTGAATGAATTCTATTGTGATAACGATATGGTGATTCTTCAGCGTGAATAGTGTTGTACACTTTCTTTCTATTATTAAATGATGTTATGGACTTGCTACTCAAAATCAAATTCAGAGATTACATCAAAAATCGTTTTAAATGCATTTTGATATTCGTTATTTCGGAAATGATATCCTATGAACGTAGAGAGGAGGTAGGAAACAAGTATTTTTCATATATTCGGCTCTAGCTGGAAATCTCAAATAAATATGGTTTATTTGTGATCGCAGGAATTTTCTCATTGGTCATGATTTTCAACATTCACAAAAGAAAATAATTTTTGAACTGAAATTTAATCCTAAATTTTGAAAAACTAATATTTTGAAATTAAAGTATTAGGAAAGATGTTCATGAGTTCCAAGTAGTTTTATGACAGTTTTTAGCCCTCTATGTTAAGGTGATTCATATAAATTATTTATCTTAAATTGTTAATTACTTGCTTATTGTGAACTTTTCGAACTTTTATAAATTGCTTTAGTTTATTATTTTTAGCTCTCTCTGTGTGTGTGTGTGTGTGTGCGCGCGCGCGTGCGCTAACGTGTTGTAGTAAAGAATCCAAAATTCATTAGAATACGGTCTGTGCCGTAAAATTAAAAGAAAAAATCTTTTGTGGAATCAGGATCATTTGAATATAAGCATTTTTTTTACTGTATTGTTTTTTGTGACGGTCAAAATTAATATCTAACTCGATGAAAACTGAAGTAATTTATTTAAATGTATTTTAACGGTGGAGAAATTTTGAAGTTTTAAATTTTTCGTAATATTACAGGTATTGTGTTTTGTAAAAATGTCTTATCAAATCTCCGTAATGGTAATAAAATTTTGAATATAATTTTCATGAAATTAAATTGCTAATATAGTTAAAAACTAATCGTATATGATTAAATTATAAATTGTGTTTTCTTAAAGATTTATTTTGTCAAAAAAATAAATTTTATGCTTTGTTTTATGTAAAGAAATTAGGTTTTGTAGCCGTTTGGATAAACGTTTTATGAAATTTTAGATTATTTAAGTAACATTGTTATTGTAAAAAAAAAAAAAACTTAATAGTGAAGCATACACAAAAAGAATTGAAAAGAATGTTTTTTTTTTCCTAAAGTTTCCGCCAACTGTTGCTTTAAAATATAATTCGTTATCACAATCCGGATGCTGAAGTATAAGCATTATACACTGTCGCTCATACACCTTTCCTCTTCAGCAGTAGCGGCCTTATTAATTAGTCGAGACTTATGAAGAAGTGCCACTATTCACTTGCAGTGCTGTTCAACAGTTCAAACTGACTCGCCCCCGCACACCCTTCCGTCATATATGCCTTACTAACATATACACTCATTCACTCAGGAATAAGAGCTTAAAACAAAAGGTTTTTTTTAAACAGCTTTCATTCCTGCATAAAAAGTGCATAGTTTTTTCACGTTTCTTTTTATATTTTTATTAGATTTCTCTTCTCTTGTTTGTGCATGCATAATTACATTATTACATAATTTATACTTTAGCGCTTTGTTGCTTGATTCATTTCACTCCTTTTTGAGCTCGCGCCCAGTAAATCGATGAATAATTTATTACGCAATCATCTGAAGTTTCTTCTTGAGATTTTCTATTTTTTAAAAAATATTATTATATTTAGATCGATGTTTATGTTTTTTATAACATAATTATTATGTTACGACCGTATATCCCTTTTGCTATATTATGTAATAGCAAGTCGTGATCTGTTTGTCGGTCTAAAATTTCGCAATGGATTTGCTGCCGCTCTTCATTATGATAGTAGAATGGCGGACAACATCATGTGTGTCTTCTATGTGTTCTTTAAATTTCGGTATCAGTCAGTTCAACATTCCCAAGCACGTTATTCCTGTGACGGTAGGACTTAAAAAAAAATAGAAAACGGCAAAAAACCCGTTCACGTCTGACAGGTTTCGCACATTTTCTGTAACCGTACGAGATTTCCGAAACTTCATTTTTACTTGTTAAAAATTCAGATTTGCTCGTACTTGAAAAGTTGCGTAATTGTTAAAAAATAATCGCTTCCGTGTAACATTTAACTGAACTTTAACACCATTTTTACGCAAAAATGAATACTATCTTTCACATTTTTACCGAGAGCTTGCACCGGCTACAGCCTTTAAGTTTTTTAACCTTCACTTTCTTCAACAATTTTCTACAGTATATTATCCTGAAATTCTTCATGATATTCACTAGCGGATTCTTCTGAATTCTGGTCGAAATCGTCGCTTTCGTGACGCAGAAAACTTGAATTCTATGTATTTAGCCCCGATTGGTATTTCTGCCATTTAGCGGGAAAATATAATAACTAGTGGTTCCGTTTCCTTAACAATAATTTGGAAAAATTATCTTTATTTTGATATAACAAAATTGAATACTTGATTCCTGTTTACGTTAACTTTTTAAAATCTATCATATTGGAGTATCAGGTGTAATCGTTTTTTACACTATGATTGTAAATCATATTTTTTACTTCATTTAAAATACTAATCCTACTTTTTATAGGGTTGATATATAATTTTAAATGATTTTTATTTGTTCAAAGATAACAGCGTTAAAATTAAAATTAGGAATCTGTTGTGGAGAAACAAAACCTTCATTTTGTGGTCAAAAGTGGAGTTTAGCCTGAACAGCGCACCCAATCGGTTCAGTTGGTAGGACAATGCGGTAGCACAATGTACCGCGGAACTGGTCCTGCCTTTTTCTCAGGTAGTCTATGAGCACAACTCCACGATAATAGCAAAAATATTAGCCATGAATTTTTCTGCAGGTGGAACCGTTTTCACCTTTTTTAACACCCTTTCATCTGCTTTCATCCACTGTTTTTACTGCTGTTTGGAATCCGGCTTTTAACGGTCAATCTATATTTAATCTGATGCTATAAAAGCCGAAGAAACTCAGGGGAATAGCGCTTAAATACGTCTGAACACAAGCGATAAGTAATCAGTCGAATATGTTTTTTATCGACTGTTAACAAACGCGGTACTCATATAGCGGAAAATTTTTTCATACCCAAAAGTCACGTAAAATATGTTGAACACTGTCTGTAGAGATGTTTGCGAGTCAGCGTATCTACGATCAAATTGTAGATGTTTGTGATGATTTCGTCGGTCGTAAAGGTTTTTGAGTGTTCCGATCGTTTATTATCTTGAATGTATGTACGGCCACGTTTAAATTATGTAGCCAACTTTTATACGGTAAAAACGAAGAGTCCTTTTAAGTGGAATATAACTCTTTTCGTATATCCGTCGTGATTAAATCTTTCCAAAGCATTTTATGAAGTTCATATTTCAAATTTGATCCATTTTTCAGAAGATGTCAAAACTTGTTTGTTGTACTCGTTCGCCAAAAACAAGCTATTAAATTCACGCATCTGAAATTTTACCGCAACGCTCTATCTGAAGGATAATTATTTGATAAGTATCATTTGATTATACTTGCGCCATCTCTGTGTCAGGCTGAGAACTTTCCGAACGACCCTAATACTTTCTTTACCATTGTATATTAAAAATTTATCATTAATAATTGTTCGTGTTTACTGATAAGTAATTTACTGTTAAATTAATAAATTATTCGAGTACAGTATTTAGTATTTATTTATCATTTTTAAACAACGAAGGTATTCTTAATAATTGTTTGATCAGATTTTGTAATCTTACTGCCTGTAAAGAATGCTAAATATAAAAAATGACCGATCGCTATGTCGTCGTTACTCCTAGGATGTGATTTCTGATCTTGAAGGTATAAGATTAAATGTATATTTTTATAAAAATTATACAACAAACAAAAATGTTTCTTATAAATAAAAGTTGCCTTATTTATTTATATAATTTTATACAATACTATATAATTTTAATTATAAGGTGTATATGTATATATATATTTATAAAATGTATCAACTTTTATTTATAGCTTTGTGTTAACTGTATATCATAACTTAAAAATTTTTTATTAATATATAGTATGTAACATTTATAGTTTCAAGTACAAGCTTCCGCTGTTGTGTCGCCAAGATAGTAGTCTGTAAATAGATGCATTTATTATTATTATAAAGATATATTTTTTTATGAGTCATCCATTGATGATTATATTATAATGTACATCCTGTTTTCCTGAAAGTTTTAACTGTCATTTTTATTCATTCTTCCTATTACGTTATCCAAGGACCAAATATATATTTATTAAATAGGAAATTTACGTATTTTATCAATTTGATGTACATGGTAGAATTATACTTTTGTGTTGCTGGAACTCAGTTCATAAAATTGGGAATTAATTTTTAATTATTTTTAAGATTAATTGTGGTACATTGTTAATAAAAAAATTGTGCCCAAATTAAACGTTAGTTGAACCGGAATGAGAATCATGCGGTGTCGTAGCTGCAATATTATCGTATTTGGGGATAAGAAAAGCTTTACGCCCGATTGTAAAACACGGGCACTTTCATAACTTGATATTTGTAAATATTTTTGATTATGAAGATACACATATTGAAGATACATTTTTTTTTTTTTAACCTCCGGAACCACAATCTTGTATCACTTCAGAGGATGAAGATGATTGATGTTGTGTAGCGTGTGTGAAAATGTCATGCTGACCGGGTTTCGAAACCGGGACCTCCGGATGAAAGGCAGAGACGCTACCACTCGGCCACGGAAGCCGGCCATTTATTTTTATATTGAAGTACGCTTTACTTACGCTAAGCGACATTTTTTTAAATAAGCTTAAAACTGGACAATTATTTATAATGAATTTGAAAATTACACGGTCTTCAATTAAAATCCAAAATTAAGGATTACGCCAAAAGTTCAACAAAACGATTTAAAATTATTTGCTGAAGTTTGATAGTCTTTAATATAGAACAAAAGTAATTTTTTTGGGATATCATATCATCCTGATGTAGGCATTAACTTTGTTAAACCTGATTTTATAATTTTTAAAGGATGTAGAACTGGGCTAGAAGAATCAAATATGTTAAGAATGCGCTGAACGCCTTTGAGGACGAAACTCTTAAAAGTAGAACTACTTAAATCAGTTTTTGAATTTGTGTTGGTATTAAGAGGATGCTGTCTTGACATTTTTCTTTTTTTTTGGGGGGGGGCTATGATTAAGAAAGTACGTACAGGAATAAATGTAATTTTTTTTTATATCGCAATATTTTACCAGTGTGTATGATAAATATCTTACATGAAAAACGTTTTACGACGATTCATTTAAAATTTCTAAAATTTACGATAGAATTTAAATAAACTGACAGATAGACATTTCAGGAGTTACCTAACGGATTCAATGAAACTAAAAAAAAAAAAGTTGACGGTTTTATTGTTGATGTTGATGATTGAAAGCAGAATTTCTGGTTATACGAAAATAGTATTTTTGGAAATTTTTACGGGACTTAAAATCGAGTCTATGCCCTTACGTTCGCTAGTTAGTCGAATCATCTACTATCGTATCTTTTTTTGAAATTTATTTATGAAATTTTTATCCGATTTAAAAAATTAGTAAGAGATTATGAATTTAAACCGTATATTAAAACTGGGCTAGGTCGAAAGTAATCGTACTTTAGGAAATTATATAATGATTGAATTTTTTTTTTTTTTTTTTTTAACCTCCGGAACCACCGTTAAGGTATATGTTCAGAGGATGAGATGAATGAATTGTAGCGTATTTGGAAAATGCCATGCCTGACCAGGATTCGAACCCGGAACCTCCGGATGAAAGGCTAAGACGCTACCACTCAGCCACGGAGGCCGACATCTGAATGAACTGTCATAAATTCCTTCGTCAAGTGAGAATTTGCTCCTGTTGTGACTAAAAGCGCTAGAAAATTATCAATTGGGTTAAATTAAGGGTATAAAATTCTTTTATAGTAAATCGTGGTCGGTGGTTGTAGGTTGTAACTGGTTCAAACCGGTTAAAAGTCGTCTTATTTGTCATGTCAGAAGAAAGCAATTAGATTCGCTAATGCTGTTTGTACGGAATAATAGTTTCATTGATAAAAAAAATATCTTTTCAGTTTTTAAAATTAAATCCCTTAAAATATAATTTCGGATGTTTTGCGCGTGTGTACTGAATTCAAGTTTAATTACTTAGTATTAATTACACTGTTCGTTGGTATAAACTGATAGATTTTGACATTTTTATTCGAGACCGAGTTTTCTAGTATTACATTCACACAGGTGTTTTCATTTAATGTTTTTTTAAAAGTTATTTTTATTTTATGACTTATTAAATTGATACTTTTCTATGTACAGTTATTTATTTATGATTAATTATCATCTTATTTTTACACAGCAATGAATTTATATGCATGTAGTATTAACTTACGGAAGCCGTTGACCTTTTCCCTTCCTGTTTCTTTTCTTACTTCCTTCGTTAGTCCTCCCTCCTTCAGCTCTACTTTTTTTTTTTTTTGCTTCTCCTTTATAGAGCAGACAAACACTATTCATTGTTATTAACACCAAATGAGTTTCTGTTACCAAGCCATTAACCACCTCATTTTAATCATTATTTTTATCAGTTAACTGAACTAATTGATTATTATCGTGATGTAAATTAATTTTAAGATACTGAATTATTTATGAATAACTGTAGTCTACTTACATTCATGAGGCTTACTGAAATAATTAATAAATGAATTGATTTATTGTTATTGTAGTACATTATACAACCGTATATACACATATAATACGTGATACTTTAGTAAATAAGATAAATAAAAAAAAAAAAAAAAAAAGGATGCGGGTCATAAACGAATTTATAAAACCTTCTTATCAAAAATAACTCCATTTTCCATAGTTCAATTTATGAGATAATGTATCAATTTTTATTTCTACCTGTACATTGATTTTTTTTTTAAAGAAGAGATTGGCCGCTACAATTTTGATTCATATGGAAATTTTTTTGAGTACGCTGTCGAGAAGTAAAATTATGTTTCGATTACATTATATAATTCCGTTATTTCATAGAATAATTTTTATGAAATAAATGATATTTCTGTTAAGGTTAGAATATCTAAAAATCCAATCAATGTTTGGATTGCTGGATAATGGTTTTGTTTTATGCAAGCTAAATTAACCGGAAGGGAGACTTGCGTCAGAATTCCAGAAATCGATATGTAAGACATATTTATAGTGAAATAGTGAGACTAATTTAAATAATACACGTTTGCTTTAAATAACTGGGAAATAAACTACGTTTCAGCAATTTATAAAAATGTTATCTTTATTTATATAAGTTATACAGGAGCAGAATATGATCCGGTTTGCATTCAAGAAATCCGGGCGCGATACTTATCTTTTCCTGTATCGGGTTAAGAACGTAACACTCTATAAACGGGTCACGGTTCAGCAGAGTTCAGCCAGTGCCTCAGTACGTTGTTTGTAATTGGTGAAAAAATACAGTTATAAAATAAAATTACTATACAATGATTTTGCAAAAAACGTTCTGTATCAAGTTTAATTTTTAAAAAACTTAAAAAAGTAGGCGACATTGTTTGTTGCTCTGGGAGTATGGGGAAGTGCTTTGCAACATGACCGACCACAGGCTTTCCATGGGCTCCTGGTTTTTTTTTTTTTTTTTCTAGTAAAGATAACATTTTTATACGGATTTGAATACTAGATCGTGGATACCGGTGTTTGGTGGTTGGGTTTCAATTAACCACACTTCTCAG
>JAAAKQ030153652.1:0-12897 GCA_010016005.3 Zanna intricata | reverse complement strand
TGGCACTGGATAGGGAATCTTGGAGAGCTGCATCAAACCAGTCAAATGACTGAAGACAAAAAAAAAAAAAAAAATTATTAGTAATACGGTGCAAGATAATTTTTATAATAATCTTAATGATAAGTTCTCTATTAATTGTAAAGTGAAATTTTTGAATTTTAGTAAACGAAAAAGTTCTCTTGAAATAATCAAATTTATTTTATTTGCGAACAAGATTAAATTATTCTGTTTTTCTTTGATGCATTTTAATAAAACACTAAGATTATTAATATTAATCATATTAAATAATTATAATTATTTTTATATATCATATATTCTTGTTTTGGGATACTACAAAATGTCATAAGTTTTCATGATACAATAATGGGTTGTTAACTCATTGTTTGGTGAGCCCATAGGTATAAATCATGAATATATATTTAGAAGATTATGAATGTTAATTTATCCTTGTGATTATATCTATAAATGTGCAATCTTTATTAAAAAAACCACTTATTTTTAAAAATTAACAATATTCATCTTTTTCAAATTAGAAAACAGAACAGTTTTCATATTAACTAAATGACATACTTAGTCTTAAGAAGGATCTTATTTAAATTCTATTATGTCTTAAAAAATTACTAAACCGATTAAAAAAGATTTTACACCAATTTATTTAAAATTCTTATGAAAAAAATGTAAGAAAATCTGAATTTTCTATATCTATTCAACAATTTGTGCTCAAATAATTTTCAATAAGCCTTTTGAATTATCAATTAATTTGTAATTATTTTTTACATTCATTATCTTCATGCATTTACCTTAACACTATTTCATGTGTCTTTATTTTAAAAAACTAATAAAGACTTTAATCACATTTTATCTTTTAATTTTGTATTCTGTAATGCTGCTGTGATCAGGGTTTTACCATGTTTTTCTTTAATCCATCCAGTAAAATGCAGTGGCATTAGATATCTTTGTAGTAGCACACCTACCCATTCCTAAATTGATCTATATAATGTTTTATTTTGAACGAATCAAAATAAAAGATTTTTATATTTTACGGCATTGATTTCTTTTATGTCAGCATTTATCAACCTATTCTGTGATTATGGGACAGATTATACACAAACAGACTTAAATTAAATTGAAAATAACCCAAACAAATAATAATTTGAAACATGTTTGTAGAATTACTTTTATAATAAATTTCTTCAGGTTCATAATTTATTTCTGGTTTACATTTCACAAGAACAAATTTTTTTTGTTTAAAAGAAAACAATTGATTGAGCTTTAAAGTCACAGTGGACCTATAATGCAATTCTGTGATTTTGGTTTGGTTTGATTTTGAATCTCACCTTCAATGTGAGGTGAATTTACTAAATTATCTAAAAAAGGATTGAAAATCATCATGTAGTTTTTGATAGCCTATCTTTGTAAGAGGATTTTCAACATTCCTTCAAATAAAAACAAAATATTAAATAAAAACATTTAAATGTAAGTGTAAATTTTTAACTGATGTCAGCCAATACTAACCTTTGAAACCAGAAAGTTTATAAGGGCCAACAAGCTCAACCCTCTCTCATTAAAAATAAGTAATATAATTATGAGTATCATATTTATAATTCTATAGTTAAGTACCTACCTAACTATAGAATACTCTATAGGTATTCAAATACCAAAGGTATTATATCTATTTTTGTTTAATAAAGATAAAATAACTGTTCAATGATGCTTCACTTTAGACAGTTTACTTCCAATTTAACTAATTATTTTTCATATATATTCAAAATATACTTTTAGAATTATTATGTTAATGAATCACATAGTATGTCCCAGTTGCTGAAAATATCCACTTAGGTAAAAGAATGAGACCAACTAAACAGTGGTCTTTATAATATTTGAGACATTTTAATGGTCTTAGAGCTTAAAAGATTTAGAAACACAGCTCGTTATGTTCTTCAAATGAGATGTGTGTTGACTAATCTATAGACCATCCAATCTGAAATACCTTCTGAATAACTCTGCTTCTCAAATTTCTACTTCTTAGCCAACCAACATATAAAATCAATAATGTGAGGTTTTCCATAATCATTTTCACTCCTTTATAAGCAAATTAAAAAAATCTATTCATACAAGTATCCAGTCATGGAATCCTTTCCAATTTTTATTTTATCATCTAATGGGATAACAATCAAAATAATTTTTATTATAATTTCTTTGATACCAACTTTAGAATAACTCCAGGAAAAGGAGAATTAGTGAATGAGTCAATGAGGTTTTAACAATATATATAAGTAAATATAAGTAAGTATATATAAGTAAATAAATAAATCAAGCAAAATTTTCACCAAAGTAAAGTAGTAAAATTTTGTTTTGTTTTACTCAAATATCTTTAAAAATAAAAAAAAAAATGTGTAAAAAATGGTATCAAAAGGCAAAAGAGGAAGAACATTTACACAAAAAAAAAGGTTTCTTTATTATTTTCATAATTGTAATATATTTTAAATAAATGATTTCATTAAGAACTTTAAAGAAGATAATAAAAAGTAAAACTTTCAGAGATTATAAAAAATATCATTTTAAAGAGGAAAAGTTTGAGTTTCAATTTCATATATCATAGAATACTTAATACAAGTAAAAATTATTGAATAATTAACTGTGATAAACTTTTGATTGTGATAATCTGTGATTAACTTTTATCTGTGATTATGAGTCTTAATTATATTTTATAGTTGGTCATTCTGTTTTCTTGTAACTAAATTTGAACGCAAATCTGTGACCAGATTTGCATTCAAATCATAAAGTTGTTGCAAGAAAACAGATTCTGTTTTCTTGGGACAAATAAATAAATCTTTTATTCTGATTGATACATAATTATGCATTATGTAGAATCACATCAGGAATGAGTAGATATATTCAACTGATCTGTAGATATACATTTTCAATATTCTACAGATAAAAAATTGGAACTGTCTCAGAGTTTGTCTGATGGATTAAATAAGCGATTTAAGTTATGTAAAATAAAATCTTTTAATTGTATTCTAAATAAATAGATTGGTGGGAAGATTATTTAAATGGTTCAGTAATCTATTAAAAAATGATAATGGAAACAAAATAAAAAAACTCTTTCCCAACAAGGCTCTTTCTCAACAAGTACTGTGATCAGTTACATAAAAACAGTTCTGTTGTTAGGTTTAATAGAAGTGAATATTGTTATTTTTTTTTTAACAACTGACAGTTCTTTTTAATAAATATAATACATTCATAAACAAATGTATAAAGTGTACAAATTTAGTATCATTCTCACATTTCAAAAAAGTAGTTTTTAATGTTTATGACTACTTTTCATAATTTGTATGTTATGGGAATTTGTTTTTTTTTTTAATTTTTTTATTATTATGCTTGAGTAATAATAATATTGATAATATAATAAATTAAACAATTTTAAATGTAAAAGCATAAAAATTCCAATCTATGTAGAAATAATTTGCAGTCAAAAACAATATTTTTAGCTAAAAAAGTGAAACTGAGACTAAACAGTATTAAAATATTTCTTATTATAAGCACCATGATTTGTAAAATAATTCTTTTTGTTTGAATAAAATAATGATATTAAAAAAGTATATATATACATTTTTTTAAAGATAAATCAATATTTATAAAAACTAAAATTATTTTGTAAAGTATTGTAAAAAAAATAATATTGATTTGTCAATAACACAAAAAAATTTCACTCTTTTGAAAGTAAAATATTTTCAATCAAAACAATAATGTTGAGAACATTAGATCAATATCCTCAAAAAAATCTTCTAGATTATCTATAAAATTTTGTCCTTCTACCAATAGAGACAATATTATTTCACGGTATTGTCCCTAAACATTTGTAAAAGTATTATGCTTCACTAGGAATGTGTTTCATTGATTCAAACAAATCTTTAATTTTTACTTTTGACAAGAGTTTGTCATCAGGCCACGGCTCAATCAATTAAAACAAGTAGTTCTATCAATTTTCATTGAACTCTTCTATGAATGACTACTTTTTGCAAATTTTTATTGCTTGTTATATCATTGCTAAAAAAAAAAAAAAAAAAAAAAAAAAAAAGGTTTATTGGATTCAACCATAACCATTTTTATTTCATGGCTTCTTAACCAGTTCGCTTTCCTACCTTCCTACCTTACCTATCTTTCTTCCTATTTACAAAGTTTGAAGCAATACAATACTGATACATTCATTCCATTAACAAGAAATCTCTTATTTTCTATCAGAAGGATGTTGTCTATATAACAGCATATAATCTTTATGGAATTTTCAATAAATACTTGATATATCTAAATTCTTAATCATTTGATAAATATGTATACCCTTGTACTAAAAATCATAACAATGTTATTTGTATTGACTGGTGATTTAACTGGCAGAACTTTAATAGGAGTGAAGGTCTGATTCTGTTCCCTGCAAGAATCAGATAACATACACAATTCATTAACTGGGGGTCTTAATATACTTAAATAAACACAATCTAGCTTCTTGAGCTTCATATCTTGCTACATTTCACACTAAATTATTAAATGTACTTGTCTTTATACTTCCAACATGAATACCTTCTTTTTTTTTTTAATCTCTGGGACCTGTTAGGTATTGCTTCAGAGGATAAGATGATGTGTGAAAATGCCATGCCTGACCGGAGTTTGAACCCAGGACCTCCAGATGAAAGGCTGAGATGCTACCACTTGTGCCACAGAGGCCGGCCCAACATGAATACTTTTTTCTTTTTTTTTTAAACCTCGGGAACCACCAATAGGTATATCTTCAGAGGATGAGTCGAATAATTTGTAGCATGTGTAAAAATCTGAAAATGCCATCCCTGACTGGGGATTTGAACCCAGGACCTCCGGATGAAAGGCCAACATGAATACCTAAATTGTATAAGCTTAACTAACATATATAATAATCATGTAAGTTGGTTGAATACTTCTTGCATAACATTAACATGATGTAGAAGGATTTTTTCTTAATATGATTATTTTTGGGTTAAATTACTATTGCAAAATGTTCAGAATTCTAAACTGAACAATAGATTAATTTAATTTGAAATTTTTATTTTTCATGGTTAACTCTTGCTTATTGCTTATCAACGTCCAAATATACAAGTTAACATGTATAATTTTCTAAATATTGGTTAAGATGATTCATACTTATTACGGCTGCTAAACAATAGTCTGATTTTTTTTTTCAAAAACTTGTTCTAACTTTTTGAGGTAACCTCAAAAGTCAATATTGTCAAGCCAGTTGCTCATATATGATATTAATTAGTATTTATATTTTTCTAGTACAGTGTAATCTTGTTGCAACACTGTATTGAATATGGTTCAACAATTTTTTTTTTTTTTAATTTAAACATTTCCAATATCAATTAAAGCACATAAATCCAAAATGGCAGCTTCAACTTGGCTCCATTTTGTCATAAACCTCATTTAAAGTAGGTAAAGATTAAAGTAGCTTATTTGTATATCTACACTCAGCTCTGAAAATAGCCGAGTGGCAAGCATTCCAGTCTCATAATTGAGAAATTTAATAACCTCTAGTTTGAGTATCTATGTTATTTTAATTTTTTTACATATCTTTTAATACAGATGACTTATTTTTATTTCAAAGTAACCTACTGAGCCAGTATAATTTTTTTTTTGCTTCCTTTCTTCTTTTCCATATGTTTTTCATTTTCTCGTTCATTTTATTACATAGATGAATTTTTATTATAAAGTATTTATAACAATAGTCGGGCTCTGTGGTCTCGGCTTTTCATCCAGAGGTCCCAAGTTTGAATCCTGGTCAGGCATGACATTTTCACACACACTAAAAATCATTCATCTCATCCTCTGAAGGTATACCTAACAATGGTTCCAGAGACTAAAAAAAGAAGTATTTTTAACAATAATAGTATGTATAATTTATACAATAATAATAGTATAATTTTAGGTTAATTGATAATTATTTTTATGAATACAACAATTATTAACTAACAAATTTTGTATATAATTCTTGAAAAAAATAAAATAAATAAATTTATTTTAATTTTCAACTTGCAAAAATAGTAATATTTTATTCAGTTTTTTATTTTTATCATCTTACAGATTATAAGAGAGAAGCTGAAAATAAAAATAAATTTAATTTTTTTAATTTTTACAAAACAAAATCTGTTTGTTGCTTGCTTGTTAATCCTTCATTCCTCATGGAAGCACTATTTCCACATATTCATAATTTTTATTACATTAATATTTCTTATATTCAAATAAAAAAATAATCAGCAAAAATGAAATTGATAATTTTTTCCAAATTCTTATAAATATAGTCATTAAAAAAACTGTATAATAAAAAAATAATTTGCTTTAGTATATGTAAGAAAAACATTAAGTTAAAAAAGAAGATAAGAAAACTTGAACTTGAGATTTGATATGTAACTGGAACATTTGGCTGCTTCCGATTTTATGACTATTGATAAACAGATTAAATACTTAAACTATTAAAAAATCATGGTATTTCTCCAAATTGGAGCCAAGTTAGAAGTTGCCATTTTAGATTTAAAATAAGATTTCTCTGCTAGCATCCTGCAAAAGATTGATAACAATAAACTCTATTGTAAGCTGATTACCTGTTCTTGTTAGGAAAATATATGTACCTTAAGTTAATTTTTTTTTTTTTTTTTTTTATAAAAACTTAACATTCCGTTAAGACACTTAGTGGGAACAAACTATATTACATAAAAGTTGTTATTTAAACTTCTCTTACTTTCCACAAGTGAAAGAGATATTAAACTATTTTATTTACCTCCTCATAACAAAATAAGTTGCAGAAGAAATTACATCATAATAATTGTCCCATAAAATATCAATGCTTTTATCAGTTTCTATAATTAAGTGAGAAAATATAACAGCATCAGAATATCTGCATGGTTTTACACATCTTTTAAAAACCTAAAACAAACAAATTATCATATAACATTAAATAAATATTTACAAGAGGTAAATAGAAGGACATTTTCAAGATTAAACATTCAGTATAACTGATATTTGCCATACAATGATTCTTTTTTTTTTTTACAATATTGTTGTTCATTGACAATATAAGCAATACAAAATTCCTCTAATGCATATCCTAAACATATTCAGCTGTTGTTCTACTTCTCTATAAGCAATCCACTCCAAGTCTAAATAATTCAAGACACATATGTGTCCAGCAATGCCATCTTTTAACTATTTCAGAAGTAATCTAATTACTATAAGAATTCATCATGTACAGTGAATTTAAAACTGAAGAAACAGTCAAAATCAATATATTAATCAGAATAACAATCAGCTAAAACTTCTATTTAAAAAATTTTTTTAAAAATTATTCATTCCTAAATATAAAGAATCACAATTCCAAAGCATCATTTCATAATTATAATAAAATCTAATCTAAATAAGAATTAACAGTTTTTTCAACAATGAATCATTTAACTTGTTTCATCAACTCATAATTGTTTATTTAAGTAAGTAAATAACTTAAGATATTACTACTGAAAAAACCTTATACAGTTCAGCATCAACTCAATAGTAAATAAAAAAATTAAAAAAACACTTGAATGAATTTGAAATAAAGTCGACTAAATGTCAAAATCTTAAATATGCAAAGATTAAATTTTGGGAGCACATAAGGAAAGAAAGATTATAATAATATTTTATAAGGGGCCTCTACAAACAAAAAAAAATTTATGGAAATAAAAAGCCATGTAAAGATTCTTCACTCAGAGAAATGGTTTACTAAATATAGTCATAAATAAGAGTAAAAATAACAAAAAAATAAAAATATTGGGTAGTCGGAATGAAATTGCACATCAATATTTACAAATAATTAATTTATTATATTCAAGTAATAATGATAGAAATATTAATAATAGTATAAAGATTTTTTTTTAATACAAGAAATGTCAATATGGTCATTTCACTGCAGACATATTTGAACATGTTTCAACATCTTTGAAAATACATGCTGAAGCACCAAAAGAGTATACAGCAAGAGTATATTGCAAAAGAGTACTGCATATATTAAGTAAGTCATGTGTTTTTTTTTTTTTTTTTTTTTTTCAGTTCATCAGAATATAAGGATTATTGTTGTAAACAAATACTTTCATTGTTTCTCATAAATTTTGATCTGTAGATGTGGATCCCTAGATGTGTTTCAAAATGAGATTCAACATTCTAAATTAAAACATCTCAATTCATCTGACAAAGAAGTAGCAAAACTTCTACGAAAGGAACAGTTTCAGTTTTCTATAGTAAATTAGATTAAGTTGACAAGTAAGTGTTGCATGTATCCACAGTAGCAAAGTATATGGATGGACAATCAAAAGAGAAGATAGTTAAAGACCCAGTATAAGAATTATGTATTGAACCAAACAATAAACACCAGCTAAAAGATAAAAACAGAGATAAGCAAATATTCATTATTTTTTAATAAATGATTACAAATTTAAAAAAAAAAAAAAAATTAAAAATATAATAATAATATATATGTTATTTCAAAATTGTAATTGACATACCTCAAAAATTTTATTATAATCTTTAAATCCTTTTGTTTCTGCCACGTCAAAAACATTTTTAAAGTCCTGTATACAACCTTCAAACTCAAAATAATCTTGACAAAAGATTGTTACCATACTCATAAAAAAAGATTCTGATTCTGGAGATTTGGATTCAGGGAGTTTTAATCTATGGAATTCTGATTTTTTTAGTTTTGATTCTTGGGATTCTAGTTTGGGGAGTTTTGATTCATTGATTTCTGATTCAGGAGTTTTGAATTCACTGGATTGTAATTTGGTGAGTTTTGAATCCTGGGATTCTAATTTAGGGAGTTCTAATTGAATGGATTCTGGGTTGGAGAGTTTAGATTCATGGGATTTTGGTTCGGGGGGTTCTAATTCGGAGGGTTTAGATTTATTGGATTGTAATTCAACAGATCTTGAAACCTGGTTTTCTAATTCACCGGGTTCTGATTGTTGATTGACTTGATTGATTGTTGTTGATTGTTGTTCTGATTGACTGGATTGTGTCTCATGCGATTTTAATTCATAGGGTTCTGGTTTGGATGGTTCTGACACCTCGGATTCTGATTCGAGGAGTTTTGGTTCATCTGATTTTAATTTATCAGATTCTGTTTCTGATTCTCCAATCACAAACTGACCGCTGTTTATAATCAGTAAAAATACAAAGTTTAACTGAATAATTCTTTTGATCTCCATACTTTCCCTTAAACAAAAATAAAAATATAATTTTATTAATAAATAAATAAGAACATACATACAAATAAATATGAGAAAAATGAATATAAGAAATAAATATATTATACTGATCACTTGGTATGCTAGTTCGTATGCTGTATTCTGAATCAACTGTCTATGAGTCAGCTGTTATCAAGAGACTAGCAACTTTTAACATACAATTTCATTTATCATATCCCATTAATAAATTACATAAATAAAGTTAGTTTTCATATAAGAGCTATATGTAGAACTTTAAATCTCTTCATAAGCTGTTCAGTTGTATAATAAGTAAAAATGAATTTAATGATATTTCCTCAGGAATCACTGGCTTCTATAAATGAACATTTGAAAGAAATTATAAACATTATACATTTATATTACATATAGAGCTAAATTTAATGTACAAAGGAAGTATGGAATACAAGAAGTTAATCTAAATAAATATAAACATATAACATCTTGTAAAAACTAGAGATATCAGTTTGCAGAATTTTTTCTTTTTATTAATATATACATTTAAGAATCTTTAAAAAATACACAGTATAGGATGGCTTCTGTAAGTGAAGGTCATGTGCTGAAAAATATTTTCTTCTAATTGATAAAGAAGATATGAAAAACTTCATTAGAGTTGTAGTGAGAGAATGATTTGTATATAACTAACATGATATCTGACTTCCTCACAATAATTTATTTAACAAAAAAAAACTCTTATTATGCTTAACAAAATCCAAACAAAACAACTCAAACTTCTGCGCAGTTATAATAGCAGCATCACTAATCAGAACTAACTTCGGTACATACAGAATACTAAATCAATCATCTGTTCTCTTGTCTTGCTTACATACTGTCCATTGTACTTCTGGAAAACACCAGAAAAATCTATCTTCTTCTATTACTAATTTCTACTCTATTTATAATACAATTCATACCAGACAAAATAAATAATTACATTAATTATTAAACTAAACTTTGTCAATGCAAATTGCCAAATAAATATTCATTCTTCTGTAAAAATAGTAAAACAAACAAAGATACAACCTTACTGCTTCTAGTAGGTTCCATAACTTTCAGATTTGAAAAGACATTATTTTACACAACAAAGACTGAACTATTTTAATTTTATTAACATAAAAAAGAAATATTATTAACATAAAAATTTAAGAATGTTTATCACTTTAATTAGTTTTTTTTTTTTTTTTTACTTCAATAAATATGGGGAGTTACAATAATTCTGGTAAAAACCTTTGTACTACAACAGAGTGAAAAAAAATGGAAAATGTTTTTTATAATATTAATAAATCCCAGTTTTGCAAATAAAAAAGAATGAAGATTCCTTTGACATATTTTGAAAGTAGTAAAAATTATGTATGACAAAACAAGAATAAAAATGTAGAATGGTACTATTTCACCTAACAATTAATTATGGATGGTGTGTACTCTTCCAATAAATGTAAACGATTGTATAAGTAGATTCAATAAAGCATATAGAACTTAGACATTATCAGATGTATGAATAAATGGTAATTATTTTATCATTCATATCATATTGTAAAGAATGTGTCTTCATAACAAAATTGGCTATTCACAAAATGTGTAATAATGTATTAAATGATACAGATGTGCCTATATCAAAATGTTAAGCATTAAACTAAGAAAGTAAAACTGTGATAACATTTACTATATTGCAAGTATAGATGGGTAGATATTTAAGTTATGAGGTCATTCAGTCATTAAAAACACAAATAACTGTGAAGGCAAAACATCTGGTAAGAAGGTTATGATGCTTTCAGAACAATAAATTGGTAACCTATGATGCTTTTGATCAACTGTTTGAGCATAAACTCAAAAACACATTTTCAATTGTAAATCCTCTTGATATTTATGAATTATTTGAACATTGTTCAGTGATCCATCTTTTGCTTTGCAAAGGTGGTAAACATTTTAACATTTACGGTTGTGTGACCAAAGAATATGGGCAAAATTGTATGAATCACAAAAATGTACAAATAGATAGAAAAATTTAAAGATAATCAAATTTCAGTTACTGATGAGCATCGTTCTGGATGTCCAATTTAAGTTTCAACTCTACCACTTGAAACTTGCATCAGAATATCCTGTCATCAGAATATCAACGGTATTCTAATGACATCATATCAACGGTACGATTGATATTCTGTCATCAGAATATCAACGGATTACATTTGAGATTATAGCTGAATAATTACAAGTGTCAGTAAAGTTCATAACATTATCGCCAATAGGTTCAAGTACTGTAAAACAAGTGGATGATGGGTTCCAATAGAATTGGCAGATCACAATAAGGAGACAGAACTTTGCATGTGCGAAGGACTAAAACAACAATATTAGCAGGAAGGTGGCTGCTTTTATGGTATTCCAACCCATGATTAAACATGGATTCACCATTGAATTCAACTTTCAACTGGAATCAATTCTTTGATTCCAACTGGAATCAAAAAGACAGCTAGGAAATGAAAGCATACCTGGAATTCACCGGTGTCAAGAAAAAATTTTGAAACTAACCATTGGCAGGAAAAAATATGATAATAATTTTTTTGAATGCAAAAGACCCAATTTTTGTTGATTTTTTTTTTTTAGATCAGTGAACAATAAACACCACATCCAACTGTGATATGCTTACGAACAAAATTAAACTACATGTAACTTATTGAAAAACACTCTGGATTTCAGTTCAAAGGCACCATTCTGCTTCATAATAACATCTGCTCTCATACAGCTCAGATAACTCAAAAAACCATAGACATGACAATTTGGGAAGTACTAACTTACTTCCAATATAGTCCTGAATTGGTCCCACTGGATTTCCAATTCTTTGGTCTACTCAAGGAAGTGCTATGTGGAGAAACTTTTAATGGCAATGACAAATCCAAAGAAAATGTGCAAAATAGGCTCCAACATAAAGACAAAGATTTCTTTGTAGTCTGTTTAGAGAAGGGACAAGTATATTAATGATTTTTTTTTTGTTTAACCTTCAGAACCACCGTTAAGGTATATCTTCAGAGGATGAGATGAATGAATTGTAGTGTGTGTGAAAAATGCCATATCTGACCAGGATTCGAACCCGGGACTTCCGGATGAAAGGCTAAGACGTAACCACTCAGCATACTAATGATACTGGATATTATGTTGTTAAGTGAAAAAAATGTCAAATTGATTAAACAAACAGTATTAGTTTAATGGTTAATAAACTAACCTGGAAATAGTTTATTTACTATATCACACTGTATAGTTTATAAACTGTATTAGATATACATTCTATTACAGAAATTATTATATAATACATTTAATATAAATTATTTTACATAATCCAGATACATCACTCAGGAGCAATTTGTCTAATTATTAAGTGATTCTTGTATAAGGCATTCATGACAAGAAATTATATATGTTTCTATGTTCATATATATGTTTTCTAAGTGTAACTGATAGATGAAATGCAATGTTTATGTAAAATTGATAACAACATTTGACTGATAATTTTTTTTTTTTTTGTCTTCAGTCATTTGACTGGTTTGATGCAGCTCTCCAAGATTCCCTATCAGTCGTTTCATTTCGTTATACCTCCTACATCCTACAT
>JAAAKQ030153630.1:0-12897 GCA_010016005.3 Zanna intricata | reverse complement strand
TACACATCATCCTCATTCATCCTCTGAAGTAATACCTTACGGTAGTTCCGGAGGCTAAACAGATAAAGAGAGAGGATATTGTTTCAGGTATGTGGGCAAATCTTCGTACACTTTGTTGGAAATACAGTTCTTAATAACCGATGATGAACTGTTGAGGAAGGTAGCGAAGAGCTTCTTGACAGAGGAGCGTTGTTTAAACAACGGTTCTGCGCTCTTTTCCACCGCTTCAAACATAATCGTTAGAATCTGCTGTGCTCGTACCACCACATGTGCAGCCTTATGAATTTTTTCATGACGCAGTCGTGTTCTTTGCCAAAACGGCAGATCTTATCCGTTTGATAGATAAAATAATTGATCGGAAGAGAATCGTACACATCGAGATCTGCTCTGACGTGATTCTTATTTAGAATCTGTTCAGCACGGTCTTCTTGTCGACACCTTTTATGGATATTGTAGCGTTGGGTCCCAGATTCTTGAGGATCGATGGCAATCTCGAAACGAAACGAAACCCGTGTTCCATTTTCAACCTACTTCTTTTTGCAAGTTCTGTATTGCTGTCCTGATAGTTTGCGATGATATGTCCTAGTAATTGAAAGATGGTTTAAAAAGAGAATGTTCGAATCGATTCCCGTCCAGAGAAACCATGACCAGTTCTTTGATCTAACCATCGATATCGGATGAGCGAAAGGAGCTAAAATCGGCTACGAAGGAAGATATTTTAAGGCGGAGAGATATTGACCGAAGCTGACTATAAAACGCTTCTGACAGAACTTGTTAAGGCGTGTATTGCATGACGCAGCCGCTTATCTTCAAACAGTATGCGGTCGTATTGGTGGGGGCAGAATTGTTTTATATCTCGATTTTTATATCGACCGCGCCGGTTTTCAAAGCATCGCTATTTTCGTTTTTCATTTAAAAAAAAGGTGCCAAATCCTATATTTCGGATTGAGAATTCAAAAAATCTTGAACACGGTTGGTCCTACCGCTTTGAAAAATTTTTCTACCCGCTTTAGCGACAACCCCATATGATTTTCTTACCCACCATCAACTGGTAACATCGGGGTGCCCGTGGGTCGCTGTTTTCAGAAGGGAGTTCACAAGAGTGCTCTTCTGAAATCTCCGCAACCATTGGTCTGATTTTTACGATTCAAACGGGGTATGTGTAAGTAGGTTGACGGCTAACTGTTCCATGCATCAGGTACACTTTCTATCAACCGGATAGCACAGTTATTCGGAAATTTATTTATATCTCTGTAACCGAGCATACGTTTTAAAAGATTCAAACATTGCACAATCGACATCGTACAAGTCATTGTGTATACTACTCTTGCTTCCCAAGGGTCACAACTGAATAACTGATAAATAAGTTTGTGTGTATTGTTACATTTATAATAATAATAGATTAAATAAATTTATTTTATTTATTAATTTTTATTTTATTTTATATGTTAAATAAATCAAATTTATTTAAAAATCCTTTCATATTTCTTCTTTTATACTTACTTTTTCTTACCTGATCACTCGCATTAAGTTTACTCAGCCGTACGCTCCCGGTGTTTTCAAGCAGTGCAACTTTTAATATGTGTATCCGCAACTCGTGATCTTTTTTATATCAATGTCTTTATGCTTAACACCGATGGTCACGTGTACTGAATCATTATAACGTTTAGTAGTTTATATACCTGTTCGGTAAATTTACGCTACATGTTAGACTTACGAGTTCTGTTGAACCGCTCGACCATTGAAGCGTTTTTATCAGAATATGTTTAATACTTAATATGTTTAATATTTATTAGAATAATGATTAATACCATACTTTAATAGTAAAGATTTCAGTTAAATTAAACCATTCCCTACCATCATCTGTTTTGTATTTTTGAAATACAGATTCAAGGACTTTTACAACATCTTCCGCTTTTTGCTGTTCGATGGGAAAGCAAAAGCATATTTGGAAAAACAATTTGTAGGTGTGGGAATATATTTGTATCTTCTATTAACCCCAGAGTATTCAGTCATCTGTACTAAATCAACTACAAATCATCTATTCCTTTCAGGTCGAAAGATCTTGTCGGGAAAAGCTTGCTTGAGAAGCTCTTTTGCTACACCTTCTTTAACATTTATAGATTTACGGCTGAACGCATACTGGTATAATAAATATTTTATGCGTGATATATATATATAAAGGAAGTGGAAAAAAGGAAAACTAAATTCAATTACAAATTTTTATTTCCAATCACAGCCCTATTCATCAATTCATTCTGTTAATAAAATAGTTTTAAAAATAAAAAACTAAATAATACTGCCATTCATCTAATTCAGAACGAAGTTCATCACATCAAATTGGAGTATGAAGCTTCAGCTTGACCACACAGTTTTCAATGCCCAAGTATGTTTTCTTTTTTTAATTTTGATATTGGAGATTTGTTCTTAGGAATGACAATGAGGTAATCAGTTGATACGATTCTTCCACCCGCAATATAACCGATGAGCCAGAATTGTTAATCAGATCCTCATTTTTATTCCATGTAGTGACTTCATCTGACGAAAAGGTAGATGTTTCTTCTGATGATGACGTAATGTTTTTTCCTTGCAGAAAGAAAATGCGCTCCTGAACAAAGATATTTAATCACCTTGACCTCCAGATAAATTCTGAAACAATAAAATGAAATGATTAATTCAACGGATATGTACTCAACATATTTATTATTGATACCGATCATCGAAATGACATCTTTTCACCTTCTTCCATGCAGTCGATCATTTAGTTCTGGACAGTTTAGAGCTAATCTTTTACGCTCATCCAATGGATTTTCATTCTCTCCCCACTCGTAAACCTCTACGTTACAAGCAGGACAGTCAACGCTCTCTAATACACCGGTAAAATAGAAACCGGATTCCATCATCGATTCTGCCTTTGGAAAACGTCGGGTCCAGTTATGAAAGGTATTCATCAATAACTCACAGCAGACTTTATACTGTTTGAAAAATCTGTAACATCTACATAATTCATCAGCTACTTTACATATATGACGAACATTTTATGACCAATTCCACAGTTTAATAAATTATTTTCTGAAGTTATAGTCTAATCATATTCCTTAGATGATACGATTCCAACGTCTTCAATTCGAATTAAACTACATTCTTTAATAAGAATTTCGATCAGAAGTATGTTCAGCCTTTTGAAGTGTGTTTCAGCTTAACGCGTAAACAGGACAAACATTTCTAAATTAATACTTCCGAGACGTCTACTAAGATCATAAATTTCTAAGTCAAATTCTAATTTTTCCATTTCTATCTTAAATGTATACAATCTGTTGTTCAATTCTTTTATAGCGTCATTTCTCGTTTGCGACAATGATCTTCAACAGAAACAAATAATTTTAATTAGAAAATTATATATATATACATGAGCGGTTGTTACTATTGAGTTAACATCTTTTTCAAGCCATCTTTCCACTCACAGTCCCGCTGTAAATATGATACCGTATGAAAAAATGCTGAAAAACCGAAAAACCTGTTACAACTCGTTTTAAATAAAACATCCTTTTTAAATCATATATTTTATCTGTTTGAATTAAATTTACCTTCATCAATGAATTCTGTTGGTTAAGACAACACGGCATTAATACTAGGGTAATATCTAATATATGACATATTTTACAAAATATATTTTCCTTGATGTCTTCCTCGCTAGGGTTTATGAGACTTTCGTTTTCTTCGTCGATTTCAGTTCCATATCATTAGCGATGAAGACAACTTGATCATCATTCTTTATTCAGGGATGAGCGTGGTACACACAGTTAGATATTCTGCTAACATTGGTTTACTGGCGTTTCTACCGCCTGATATACCTTAACGGTGATTCCAGAGGTTAAAAAAAAAAACAAAAAGAAATTACTACTGCAACCACTCCGGTTGCCTTAAAGCATAAGACCGAATATCTGTGCCACGAAGGGCTACTGAGCCTCGAACAATTTAAGCTACTGGTTTCCTATCTAGCTCCTAGAGTTAACTTAAGAGCATGAACGGAATAAGCGTGATGCCACACACCAATCGCTTCTGTGTTCCACCGTTCACTTGTCATATATTAACTAAAAATTGAGTAGGCGCACCCCATCTATACTAAAATATATGACTGTCATAAATATAAAATTTATTCCATCAAGGACAGCAATTCGCTGCCACGACTAGGTCGCTGAATGCCAACAAGTACCTGTCCAACATATTACAGAGCTTAGAACTATAATTGGCCAGCCATATCTCGAGGGTAGCTTCCTACAGCAGCGTGGTAGGAATCTTTTCTCTTAGAAAACTACTGATGCCGATTGAACAAAGCAATTACATCAAGGAACTCTCGCATGGTCCGACAATGCGGCACTCGCCACTTTGACTCGCCGCTTGTAAATGCCCAATTTTCCCCTTGACCTCTAAGTTCCAGGATGACCTGAGTTCTGGCCCACCTAACAGCGGGGCAGTCGAACATCATATGATCGTTCGACTGGACCTCCCAGCAGACGCACAGCTCATCAGTTGTCAGGCAGAACCTATACAGATATTGTTTTAAATTTGCGTGGTTAGTGAGCACCTGGGCTCTCGTTGCCCATAAAAATGAACTCGAGGCGTACCATCTTCTCAAGTCCTGTATAATTTTAAATAAGGACCTTCCCTTATCCCTAGTGTGCCATTCTTGCTGCCATGCTTCCATCTCGAGGCTCTGTGGCTTCCTTCCCAGACGTCGACCATTTTCCTAACATGCTGGAAAAAAAATAAAAATTGGAAAATAGAACTCATATTCTTACTATAAAAAAAAAAATTTATTAGAAAATAAAATTTTATCCCCGCATACTGAAAATCTGATTGGTGGAACGTTTTCTTCTTACATGAATTACTAATCAGATATGCACATTGGTTTTGTAATATATCTTATACAGTTTACTACACAAAAACTATATCTCATCAAATCTGTCCCACCTAAAATCCGTCCGTTATTTATTTCGATTTTATAACTCGCACCCACTATAGAATTTAAAAATGATTGGTTATTTGATTTCAAAAGGAAAAATTTCAGTTAAAATGATGCGACCATTTCCTTTTAAATTAGCGATAATTAATTATAATTTTGTTTTCTTTACTTCGGTCAGTAGGTTATTGGTCAGTTCTATCATCACATTTTTAATAGAATCCACGTTGTATTTAATTCACTGTTAGCACAATAGCCAACAAATAGCCGTACAAGGATAATTGAAATTGGTAATAAAAAAATATAATGCTCTGGTTTGAAAAAGATTGTATAATGTGGCTTAAAATTATAAAACAGAATCTTACCAACAATAATTAATTTAAATTTGGAATAAACAGAAATTGCATTATTAATGAAATGAAATGTATAATTATAGGTATATCGAGTAATAAACTAAGTAAAAAAACTAGTAAAGTAAAACGAACTAATTTGATTAAAAAGGTATAAATTATTAAGAAATAATCCAAAAATTCCAAAAACAGGACTTTGCTTAGATATTTAAATTAATTTTTAAATAGTATATTTAAAGAATGTGGAAAAAATGTTACAAAAATATGTAACAATACAGTTAATTTTATTTTCTATTAATTTCGTAAAACATTAAAAACTTAAAAAACTCACGTTGCATATTTCCACATGATGAGCAAGATAGAAGATACTGGAAGACGAAGCGTAGAGGTAGAATATAGGAGAGAGACGCATCCAGATAATTAGGAATACGAAGATCAAACGAGAAGCGAAGAGGAACAGCAACAAGTCATATAAGAAATGAAACGTAGAAGAACAGATAGTTTCGCGTAACGCTGCAAATGATATCGGCGAATGTTCCAACAAAAAATTAAACTAAAAACGGTATAGTGACCGATAAAATAGATGAAAGAAAATAATGTCACTAGTAGCAGAGCCGGGCTGGTCCCGAAAAACATAGAAACTTAATTAAATTGAAGAGAAATTATACAGTATTGACATTATCAAAATTATTGAGATTGTTAAAATGCGAACAAAGAAAACTAGTGGTGAATCCAGGAGTCGATGACGTGTTATTCGCTACGATGTTAGATCCAGACTGAATACAATTAGGACGATAGAACAAAGGAGAGAGCACGCACTAACACGCGCACGCACCTGCGAGTGTGCGAACAGAGTGAAAACGAGACGTGGGAAATGAAAGAATGACGTAACCAGCTGCAATAATTGCGAAATAAAAGTGATTTACATTCCACAACACTGAATCATACATCCATCGAACAGGCAAAATAAATAACAAAAAACATAAACAAAAAAAATAAATCAATAAATCAAAATTAACACAAGTGTGTTAACATCCACGTTAAACAGTGAAAACGGTAATATAATCTCACGGGGAAAAAACTTAATCAGCTTTATCAATTTCATTCGTGAATAAATGTTCCGACTCTATTGAGAGAAATAGTTATCAAAGGATAAACGACTGACTCTCAACAATAGATTGGGCTGCCATGGAGCTCGGTGAGGAGGAGGACTACGCCTCATTTTCGAGGAGTGGTAAGGATTCATCTCGAACAGATTCTTCTGCCTGGATAGCCGCAGCATCTGATAATGCTTATTCTGCTTCTACCTGCTCAGCTACCCCGTGTAGTATTTCATTCCATCTGTCAGCAGCCCGAGGATATTCTTTTTCGCTAGTCTAAGATTCAAAATCCATATCCAATCTTCTTCTCGCCTGAAGAGCAAGTGAACTGCATCGTGGTGAGTGTGGCTTATGATAGTGTAGTCGTCGGGAACCGCTGCCCCAATCGGGGTCTCATCCAAAATTGAAGGAGGCTCCTAATCGGAGAAGAAACCACTATCTAGTATCTCCTCAACAGCAGCTCTCAAAGTTCGTCTTCTGAATCGAATATGTCCAGCGACTTCTGTAAAGCAATAAAATAGACTAACAAACAGTAAATTAAAATTTATATTTAAAATTCTTTTATAATTAAAATAAGTTTTCCGTTGTTTAAGATAGAGGTACACCCTAAGCAGTAAATTCTTTTTAGTGGAGATGTTTTCGAATCGATTGTATTATTTTAGTCTTGAAAAGAAAATACAGAATAAATAATTATTTAATTAAAATAAAACAAAACATATTATAATGAAATAGTAATCGTATTTAAATATTCTTATTTGAAATGAAACGATTTAAAGTAAATCGATATTAGATCGAAGTAAATGCCTTTAGATATAGTATATCGCTATTAATCTTATTACTAAGTAGATATATATAATATCTGCTTACGGTTCAATTTAGATTCTAACAGCGACTGCAAATATAAACTTTATTTCCACTGTACAATTAATATATTATTTTATAGAAACAAAACTAGACTAAAGATAAACTAAATAAATATTATTTAAGGAGTGTAATTAAAAAATATGAAGTGTGTAATTAAACTGGAAAGTAAAATATATAAAGCGCATAATTTTACAATTATTATCTTATCGTATAAATAATATTTAAAGCGCGTAATTATTAACTTAATTTAAAGCGTGTAAGTTTTCTTTGAGGTTGTTTCACTCACCCGAATGATAATGAAGATAGTGTAGAACGAAGACGGCGAAGAAATATGAAAGAAGTAGAATCCGTATAGTAAACGTAGAACGTGATATGAACACGATGAAAATTTGGCGAGTATTTATATAGATCCTTTACGCTATATCAGTGACGCAAATACGTTATGGCTAGATAATTTTGAAATAAACAAGTTAATTCGTAAATAAGGTTTTTGCAATATCATAAGGCTAAATTAAAGGGTATATTATGATGCTTCTTTCTTTACGTATTTCTACAACTAAAAAATATGTAAGTTCGTTTACCCCCTGCCCCTGCACGATATAATACTAAGTAACGTCCTTTTCTTAAAATAAAACAGATAAAAATTCTTTAAAATTAAAATTTTAATTTAATTTAAGTAGATTTCATTTGTAACTATACATGACGGGAGCTCTGCTTTATAATTTGCTGTTACTAAACCCCGTTCTTTGTAATTTACCGTTCTCAGTATACAGTACTCTAGTATTTAGGTGCAAGCTCATTTAAACACCTCGGGACAAGTATATAATTTCAACGATATTGTATCTCTAATGTATTAATAGTATTATATGCCTTTAATAATATTATTTGTATCGCTTTAAAATTATGAATTGTATATTCTACGGTACGTTTCATTCTCTATACTGTAATAACTACTGGCGAATAACTAAAACTCTGACTTCCTGTTGCAAAAGTTTCTCACGGCTTTGTCCTTTTTTAGCAAAACGAAAAAATTGTTCTTTTTTATTATACAAGAAAACCTGAACAGATAAATTAAGGAATGCGATCTCTTGAATCGAGGCAGAAGTGCGGTAACTTGTTTCCCATAAGACCTCGCTCGACACTAGAGAATGAGACGACGCGTATGAAAACTAATTATTAACTATTTTACTGTACTGTAGTATTACTATTACTATACTACTTTTATTATTTTAATTTTTGTACTTTTTTTTTTTTGTTTCATGTATCGATTCGACCGTACCGGACGATAGCAGTTCGTATGGAACGATTTTTCAGAAGAGTACATATCTACAGACCGGAAACACACATATTATCCGTCGGTAATCATAAACGACCGTTTATACGAGTTGAAAATATCTGATCTTCCAGCTATACCTTATTTTCCAGTCAATTCATTCTACGAATGGACAGAATTTCGGTTTTACGGTCTTCGAAGCGCCACAGCTTACGTACTCGTGTTCGATTTATCGAATACCGATACGTTTCAATACATTAGGACGTTGCGCGATCAAATAGCTGAGAGTAGAGATATCAGAAACGTACCTCTTCTTGTAGTGGGCAATAAACAAGACCTTTTGGTGAGCGCAGGTTCTTCGGCGACGAACTACAGAGGTAATAATAGTTCTTGCACGGCCGGTCATTCGAGCGGTAATACTTCGACGGTACCGGCCGTCGGTATATCGAATAGCGAGCGAGATAGACGGAGAGACATTATGAACCTCGTTAAAAAACACTGGAAATGCGGTTACGTCGAATGTAGTGCGAGATATAACTGGCGGGTGGTAGCCGTTTTTAAAGAATTAATGAAAACTATCGACGCTATGGAGTCGGCCGGCGGTGGAGCACAAGGACATAAAGAAGTCTGTTCGCCGATGATCGACAATATACACGAAGCTTTAGACAGAAATAAATGCTCCATTTTGTGACTGATTTTTCCGGTTGTAAATAACGGACGAATTCACAACGATTCGAATTCATCTACCGTAAATAGATCGGTACTAACGATATTAATAAAACTATATTTTCATAAAACTTTTAAGGATTTAAAGCGGTAATTTTAAGGAAATTTTTCGATTCGATTCCTCACGTATTAATAACAGCAAGATTTTTATTTTAGCCCTTCGAATGCATCACGTAAAGAGGTGATATTTTTCCGGCGGTGTGACTACTTATTCACTTATATTTTGATAATCACAACAAAAAAAAAAATATTTATAACGTTTATATACAAGAAAATTTTACATCGTACTGAACCGATCACAATTTTTCAAAGAGTGTTAGAAGTATGAAAATATCATTCACCGAATAGTCACAAATCAAATTGTAATCTTTGAATGAAAGACTACAGTTTTTTATAACCTGCTCAACATCGTCCTATTTTGAACTCGTTTCATCCTTCCTAGTAGCGCAGGTATGAAACCAAAAACGTGTTCAGGGTTTATTTAAACAAACATATAACCTTTACAATTATTCTGCGCTGGTTTACTGGTTTAAAATAATAATAATAAACGGACAATGATTTTACTTTCCAAGATAGCTGGTAAATAAAGGTTATATAAAATGATTAGTTTCTAATTATAATGTTTTTGATTATTGTACCGATCAAAATAATTAGAAAATCGTTTTGTTCTTAATAAATGACATCCATTGAATCCAAATTCGGTTCAGTTTATAGTTATAATGAATAATATTTCTAGGATGCTATATCATTTTGATGATATAGGGAGAGTAGGAATATAATCTCTCAAAAAATTATCACCATTCATTTTTGTCACTAAAAATGAAAATGTACTTTACGGGGCACAAAAAAATTCATGTCACGGTATTCCGAAAAATTCATACCGCTTAGTGTTATTTATAAGGGGCTCATATGTCAGATTTTATTTTTACTTCCAACCGGTTATATTATGTAATGCAAGAAAAGTATTTCTTTCAATAAAAAATATCCTGCATTTCTTGGCACTTTGAGGTCCCCTACATCAAAATACTAACATTTTGGTTAAAAAATTATGTGGACGTCTAGTCGCATTAATCTCAGGAACAGTCAGATTTACAATCACGGCATTTACAGATAACTTATCTGCTAAGAGGAATGATTCAATTAAATTTCTTTTAAAGTCAGATACCAAGGATGAAGAAGCAGTATATTTAGAAGATGATTGTTCCATTTTTTCATAAAAATTTTACTTCCGAATTTATTTTAATTAATCAAAAACATAAATAATACTATTAGGAATATCAATGAAAATAATCCACAGAATCAAAAAATTAGGAATATCAAAGAGGGTGAAATCAGGGAGGATGTGGGAAATATGTCTATGTAACTTGAAAAGAAGTAATTTAAACAGTAAGGAATTTCACTGATCGGTTCAGTAGTTCCTAAAATTACGCTACAAAAAACTAACCTCTTTTTAAATCCTTTATTTTTTCCTCTTACAGCATTTTGATAAAATGCAAATTTAATAAACATTTTTTTCTAAATCCACAAGAAAGGGATGGAATTTCAATAAAAAAAGAAAACTAAATATATCCTAAAGCTTAGTTCTTGGTTATGATGTACTTTGGTAAAATTGCTCTGACTGCATTTAGCCTATTCACAACAAATTGTCGAAAGACAGAGCTCAGAAACTAAAATTAAAAAAAAAAAAAAGATGAAAATGAAATGACAACTCTAATATTGTGGAAATAGATGCTTCACTCTTATTGATATAGATTTTGATTGCATAACTAAAATGAGAAAAAAAATAAAAGTATGAAAGATGTGAACTTGGTCAGTAGGTCTTCATTAAAACACTGCAAATTGAGCTAGGATACTGCTGTAACAAAAATAATGCAAAATAATGATGATTTTTCAGATGTGAAGAACTGTGATCAATAGATTCTGCGGCGGTTTTTGTTCCAACATTTACAGTTACAGATATCTTGCTGTAATTAATGGTTTAGAGCGGTAGCTTTAAAATAATAATAAAAAAACAGAAAAACAATAATTATGTAATAGATAAAATAAATTATTGAATACTGAAAATAAAATATTAATTTGTATTTAGATAATCTAAACAATAGAAATGATGTGCCAAAATTTTGTTATTGTTAAATTATATTTAATTAAGCAAATAAGAATAATTAATATGTATGAACCTATATAATGTATGGATGAGTTTCTTTTAATTTTAAAGAGTTGTTATAAAGAAGTAGCATGTATATGTAATCTTTAATCTCTGCATGAAGTAAACGTGTATATATAAATACGTATAATATATATATACATATATATATTTACATGTTAGTTTAAACAAGATGACCTATTTTTATAATTTTTATTTACTGGTTCAATTATTTTGTTAATTTAGTTAAAACTGTTTAAAAAAGAATATTCTATTATTGGATAGAAAATGCATAATAATTCTGGTACAGTCTTTATATTTTTAAGTTCCTGATCTCCTTTATTCTATCAAAACTTTAACTCTGTATAGTTTCTGTTTGTGTGAATTGTAATAAATATTTGTATTTATAGCATTATAGTTTGTATTTGAGAAATATATGAGTTCCTTATTTATTTTCTTTATATGTAACTTAGGAATGAACTGTATTAGCTTAATAAAAGAAGGATAACTCCTCAATTATTAGATAAGAGAATTCTGTTGCAGGCATTCAAGCAGAAAAAACCTCAGTGGATTGGCAAGGCAAATAGTAATTATATTAGATGTACTGTAAAAGTTTTCTTTTGTTATTGGTCATTTAATAGCTGTGTTTTTAGCTGTAAGTGTTTTTTTTCAGATCTTTGATTGATTAGTAATGTCAAAATTTTCATCATCAACTTTTTGAAAAGTATACGTTAATAGAAAAAAAAATGATCAAAAGGTCAGCACAGAAATCTCTCGACTAGGTTTGAAATTTGTTCAGATACATGTCAGTTTTTAGAGACAAAGGAACATAATCTGTTGTTACATTTTAGGAAAGTTGAAACAGTAGGGTTAAAGGAGCTTTTTCCAGATTTTTCTAAAATACCATTTTAAAGTCACTACTGGCAACAGCATTACAACAAATAATTCTTCCAAGCCATGCTTTTTACTTCCTGTATCTCTTGAATGCAAAGCCTTTTAGCAAAAGTTATTTTAAAGCTGCATAGTTGTTTATCCAAAATTTAAAACAAAAAAAACTAAAGATCACATGCTGTCATTCCAACATAAGTTATACAAACACTTCTGACATAACTCATTGTTAAATTTGTCCAGTTTGAGACATAAATTACTGTCTTCTTTGCCATATGTATCTGTTTTTTTAACAAAAGGTCTGCCCAGTCGTGCTTATCTAATCACTTTGGATATTCCATATAGTAGATAATAGATGACCCTCTTGAAAATGAAAATGTGCTTCATAAAATAATAATAATAGCTTCAATTTAAGGAAAATTGTTCTAATTATAATAATAAATTTAATTTATAAATTTTAATGAAACCAATTAATTTTTCCTTATTATGTATAAGCTGTTTCTGCTGCCTACCCTCTCTCTTTATCTGTTTAGCCTCTGGAAATACCGTAAGGTATTACTTCAGAGGATGAATGAGGATGATGTGTATGA
>JAAAKQ030153597.1:0-12898 GCA_010016005.3 Zanna intricata | reverse complement strand
AATCTTAGAACTCTCGACTTCGAAATCAGCTGATTTGCGATGTCGCGTTAACCACTAGACCAACCCGGTGGGTTAATACAGGACATGCCGCCTGAAGCTTATGTTCCTGCCAATTAATATCCCTAAATATCTAACACAATCGACCATCGGAATTCGTGTGCCTTCAACATATAAGTTAACAGGTCCTATTCTGCGCCGGCTGGTGAGCGTGACAAGTTAAGACTTTTCTGGGTGAGCCTCAAGCCGTGATCCTCCAGCCAGGTAGCGATCAGATAAAGGCCGCGTTGCCTTCCTCCGTCACCTTGGGCTTAACCTTTCCACTCATCATTAACTTGAGATCGTCACCATACGCTGTAAGACTGGCTGATGCCGGCAACTGGAGTCTCAAGATGTCGTCAAAAACGATAAGCCAGATGAGTTGTCCCAGCACGGAACCCTGAGGGACCCCACCAAACACATTCCATTCCAATTGCCCGTCCGTCGATTGGATATGTGAGCAGCGATTGCGGAAGTATTGCGATACTTGCCGTAGCAGGTACGAACTTATACCCTTGTTCCTTAGTAGTTCCATGGCCACATCTCAGGGAATCGAACCAAATGCGTTTCTTATGTCTAATAGAACGAGCGCAGGGATACCACGGGTGCGCCATATCCCACTCCTGACTTCAGAGGCCCACTCTAGTACACTGCCTATGGCCATGATGGTGGAACGTCCCCTTCGGAAACCTACTGATGAAGATTCAAGCCCCCACCGTCCTCCAACCTCGCCACTAGCCGGTTAAAGATCACTTTCTCCATAACTTTAGCGATATTGTTCAGGAGACACGGTGGTCTAAGACCCCGAAAGACTGTTGTTTCTCCGCGCTTGGGGATGAAAACCACTCTTTTCTCCTTCCAGCAGTCCGGGAAGACATTGCCCTCAAACATCTTTGGAATTTGGGGAGTAAACATCTTCGTGTTTCCTCCCCAACCACTGTATAATGTTGGGAATCAGGCGTTGCATCTATACTCCCGTCCTGGTTGCATCCCACATATATTACCACTCATCAATTAATATTGTTTCCTCTTCATTTTGGACATTCCTTCGTATCTTTGCCTTCTCTGATGGTCATTGAGAAGTTGTAAAAAGATACCAGGTGATTTGCGGATCAGTCCTTTCAAAACAGACATCGGAATACCGTCTGGGCCTGGACTGCTAGTGTTTCTCAGTCCAAAAACGGCCAGTGCAATTTCGTCCATGGTAATGCGTCTAATCTCGTAAACATAAACCAGATTAATCTGAGCTTCCTCACAAGGGAAAAGCCTTCCCATGACAGCAGCTGCGTCGTCCCCTGAGATCAGGAGAAGTCGACGACCAAATCTTTTAATTACTATCTTATAGGCTCTGCCTCAAGGTTCATTTTCGAGCTCTTCGCATAGAGCCCTCCAACTACTTTTTACCCTTTTTGATCTCGTAGTTGAGTGTTCGGTGAGCTAGCCAGTAGTCTTCCATGGCCGCCACTGTGTTAATGCTGCCTTGCTTTTGGAGCCGCTGTGCGTATCTCCTTTTGTTTTGAGCGGCATAGCAGTGTCTGCCTATGTGCTCGCTCCACCAGTACACCGGCCTGCGAGCTGCGCGAGACTGTAGATGTCTGTTCATCTCTTCACGAACAATTAGCTGGAATACTTGTGGCGTGATATTAACTTGTTGTAGCCTAGCAGCCGCTCTATCCACCAAATCGTCAACTTGACGACTGATCAATCTGGGTGGGGGACGACTAGATCTTATTCTAATGGCAAGGTCGTTCAGCTCCAGTAGAGTCTCCTTGTGATCACTGTCAGTGTATTCTTCATGTATGTTCCACTGACAGCTGTTCAGGCCCAACCTTTCATCAAGCAGGGCCAGGTACAGGATGGACTCGTAAACGTTTGTCGGAGTGTTGTCGTTTAAACAGACGAATCCATGTTACACCATGAACTCTGTGAGAGCTTCAACCCTTCGAGTGTTGTAGCGTGAACCCAACGCCATAGCTTTGGCATTAAAATCTCCCAATATTATAAGGTTCTTGTTTGATCTAGTGACAGCATATTCTAATTCATCCAGGTGTCTGATAAATTCTTCGTGAACGCAGTTGGGGGAAATGTATACTACTACTAGAATTGCACAACTCAATTCAATGACTAGAAGACCAGCGTTTCGATAGTAAAGACTCCAGCCAAGCCGACCTGATGCGTCTTTGATAGCGACGTCTCCGTTGGCGTCAGTGGTCCAACCGCTACTGGCAACAATAAAGTTGCCAGTTTGGCAACTTTATTGTTTGCCACTATCGGTGGCACTATGAAGGTCTTGGTCTTACTTTACCCATTGCTCACTCAAATGGGGGTTACCCATACAAGTACAGGTACCCCCAACAGATTTGGGTCTTTTACCGAAGCTTTATTTTCTAGCGTCTTGACCCAATTTAAGATACCCTGTTTTTTTATTATTTAGGATAGTTGTGGCACTAAATTTTTTATTTTTTTGCACTGATCCTGTCCTTTCATCATGAATGCAACGATATTTTCTGTTGTGAGTCCTTCTATTTGTGTGTTTCTTTTCAATTGACTCCATCTCGGATACTGGAAAAATGTATGTACTAGAGTGTCCAGCTCAGCGCAATACAGACAATTCTGAAATTCACATCTTTTATATTTATATAGATATCGCCTTGGCCCGAGAAGAACTGGGTTCCTTTCTCAGGAAAGGAACACATCTTCGTGTTTCCTCCCCAACCACGGTATAATTTTGGGAATCAGGCGTTGGATCTATACTCCCGTCCTGGTTGTATCTCACATATATTGCCACTCATCAATTAATATTTTTTCCTCTTCATTTTGGGCGTTCCTTCGTCTTCTGAAGGGGCCAAAATACGGATCAAGGGGACACCGGTAATCACCCCGTGGCCGTAGTAGAAACAGTTCTTTATTTATAAATAATTGAAAAGAACAGGTGGTTCTGAGGTTGGCCTTCTTCTGAGTAGCCTCACATCTGTTCACATTTCTTTTGATGTTAAAGACCGCACACCATGCCAGCACCGCACAGAGGAGGATTGAGGTCACCGCCTCCCACTACAGTCTTCTTTTGCACGGTCACAGTCTCCAGACATTACCCATCAGGCATGTCAGTGATTATGTAATTTTTTCATCTTTTTTAGCGCTCTCCTCTGTATGGTGGCGGAAGTTTCCTGTTTGGGAAAACCATACCTCCAGATATTTTATGTGGGTGCTCGTATCTAATTGAATACCATCAACTTTAATTCTGACTTTTTGACCTTCCTTCTGCCTGTAATGTTTGCAGTTTTGGAAATGTCAGGCGCTAATTTTAGTCCCTTACTTTGTAGCCAAACACTGATTCGATCTACTGCCAGATTGGCGTTCTTCCCAACTTCTGCCTCTATATAGCCTGCAACAAGAACCACTAGATCATCAGCGTAGGCGATCAAAGGTACATCATCCTCGAACTCCAATTTAAGAACAACGTGGAAGACATTGTTTCAGAGGAAGGGCTCAGGACCCCCCTCTGCATGGGGAACGCCGCCCTGCATCCGGAAAGCCAGTTACGATGACACTCTGTATCACGTAGATAATCTTGGACAGTGGTCAATAGGTATGACCTCATACATCGTGCCTTCAATACGTCCATGATTGTTTCCCAACAAATGTGCTAAGAGCATTTCTGGCATCCAGGAGGACTATCAGGGGGATCCCTCTGGTCCTTCAGGAAGCCGATTTACATTCTTCAATCCACGTGGACACCCGTTTAAGCGCTTTGATCTTGGATTTTTCGGATATAAACCCATATTGTTTGGGTGATACGCCACCCAGTTCTTGAAACCCCCACCAACTCTCTCAAAAATTAGTCTTTCGTAGATCTTCCAGATTGTTGGCAAGAGGCATGTTGGTCGAAAGGTTTGCCTCATTCCGTCCAGCCTTTGAAATTAATAATATTCATCCTCCTTAATATTATGCAGAAAAACGCTGATTTTCTGCCGCCTTGTTAATGGCGTCAAGTAATAGCGAGGATCCCGTTTTACTAGGTCTTACAGTAATTCTCGTAAAACTCCGTCACTTGGACTCTTCCGCTACTAGTTTTTTTAACTGCTGAGTGAAGTTCATCTACGGTAAAATGTCTTCTTTCTTCACGCCTAAACTCGGTCTGTTCTATTTCTTCTGTGTGAAAGAGGTCGTTGATAGCAGGTTTCACTTGATCCCGCGACAGCAGGGGTAGAGGCGCACCGAACCTCTTCATGACAATCCGAAATGCCTTCCCTCATGGATTATCGTTTAATTCTTCAATTAATTTTTTTCTACACTGGCGTTTTGACGTCTTAATTGCCGGCAAGTAACGCTTTCTAGCTTCTTTATATCTTAGTTCAGCCATTTCCGTGTCATGTGTCATGTAGGCTTGATTCGATCATTCTCTTCAGTAAATATCTTAAGGAAATCGTCAGGGTTTCATTCTTGTAAATTGCTGACTATCTATAACCGCCTCAATGAAGGCTTTACCTTGATTATCAGTTGCCTTTACATCTGACGTTCTTAAATCGAATATTCGGGATATCAAATTGAACACTAAAAGTAATTCCTAGATGATCACTTAAGAGATCGTTGATCTCTTATCATATCCTCTAAATCTCGAAGATATGCCTGAAAATTTTCGATGGAACAGTTCGGCGTAATATATCCATTTATCATAATTGAGGGGATCAATGTCACTGCAATCAAACCCTTTCTAGTTTTAATTTCTTCAATGGCTCATCTGTTCTTTATATCTTTGATGGCTGTATTTCCTTCTGTGTCAGTGAACTATTCTCCAGTTGAGATATTCTAGAATTTGGTTTGGCAATCATAAAAAAATCTGTATCCAACTTCTTTTGCAGCACGCCATGCAATTTCGTCTGCTATCGTCCTTCTGTTAATATTGATTTAGAATAGATTCTTTCTCTAGAGTTATGATATTCCTGGCCTCCAGTCTGGAGTCTCAGTTTGTTGCAGTCAAAAACATTTCGGTTGTTCTTTACATGTGCTTAATTTATGATTCGCACCTCCACAATTGTAGCACAAATTTGACCGATTTGGTCCTTGACACCCTCTAGACTATGATCCCACCCCTAACAGTTATAACGTCGTACCTCTTCTAATATGGAACGAATGCCACCCGACAGATTGTTAACTTTGGCTCCAACTTGTTTGATAACTGCCTCTCCATAACTTTTGAGGTGAGTCCAAAACCCGTATTTCAATAGATTCAGGTGTTCTTCTCTTCTCCATGGAGAGGATATCTTCGGCCAATTCTCCACCAAATCCATTCTTCACCTATTTCAATAGATCCGCATTAGTCATGCTAGGCTTACTGACCTGACCGTTACCGAAAACCAGGTTGGTGGATCGAGCTTGTCGGATTTGTTTCTTTGCTTTGCCCTCCACGAAGTAGAAGGGAAAAACTCCCTCGGCTCGTTGTGCCCGTCTTGTCCAGTAGTCTATGATTTTGTTGATCTTAATTGCAATTTTTTCATTTGGAGCCATAACTTTGAGATTATTTGTCTCCATACCCCCTATTCTGAGTGCTTCATGAATTTGTTGGAACAAACCTTCGCTATCTTCATCTATTGTTATTGCAAAGATGTGACCCCTCAATATCTTCTTTAGGGAGCCCTGGGTAAACTCAACCTCCTGAAAGAGGTCTTTCTGCCAGTGTAACCTCATAACCTCCTCTAGATCGCCCAAATATCCAGAGCAGCGGGCCGTCGTAACTTTCTCGCGGTTCTTAGTTATCGTTTGAGTCACTTTCTCGTCCTTGTCCACCTTTAGATCGGTTATGTTTCTTATTTTGTCCTAATTTAGGGAGGGAAACTTCATACAGTGGTATGAACTACGATCTCAATATCCCTGGCTTTGTCAAAAATCGAGTATGCACCGTCCCTAATTTCTGTATTCACATTTGTGCTCTGTCTGTAAGCACAATCATCCGATGAATTTCTTTCAAGTGATCCATGTCAAATCCATCGGAGATATCAACTTCGCTGCTGTGTTCTTTTACTTCTATTTTTCTTTTAAGTGAGTGCTTCCTAGAACTTACTATCCCTGTACTGTTTTCTCTGATGCGGTAGTTGAAATATCCCTATCCGTAAGACTTGTCTTACGGATATATTTATAGATATTTAGGATAAATAGATATTTCAACATTGCTCCTTTTTTCCGGCTGTAGGCCGAGCGGCACCTTTTTTGGTTTGTGTAGGGTTTCTTCCATTTCCCAGTGTCCGGTTATGTCGAATGCTTTAAATTCTCCAGAATTGTCTTCAGTGGAAAATTCCTCGAATTTTGAGATCGCAATCGACAATATTCGTGGGGAGTATAGGGGGGTCGAAAATGGGTTGTCCCAAAAAACTAATAGAGACTTTTGGGGGAATCTTGGGGAGGGGGTATTTTTGCAAGAGGAGTTCCTGTTTCGGATATATGCTGAAGGATTTATTGGTAGGGTAAGGAATAAAGGCAGGAGAAGGAAACAAAGCATCCCCTTATTATAAGGGGAAAATTATTATACGAAAATTTTCTAAGTCGAAAATAGTAAACAACTGGCGTCATTGTTCTTGCTTCAACCCGTCAAATATGTTAGAAAAAATTGTTAGTCTATTCTATACAGAAATACAATGCGGAAAAAAACGTAAACAGAAAAAATCGAGTAACATACTCGACGTTTCGAGTCCGTCAGCCAAAACTCGTCTGTCTTCGCAAGCACACCATCAAAGTATCCACCATCAAAATCTAACCGTCCAAATCCAAAAATCACCAAAAAACCTATCCAAAATTTAATGCAAATACGGAGCTCACGAAATACATGTGTACGATACGAAATCCACTCTCCAACTAAAATTATTACTTTCTAACTATTTTTAAATTATTAAAAGTAAGAAAGTCAATTAACTTTGCTCCTCAAAACATTAAATGAAATCATTTCAATAATCTTGAACCAAATTTACTTTAAAATTACTAGAAAAGTTTTTACTTTAAAATAATTTTTCTTAAGCGAAATATGTTCTTGTGACGCAAACTGATTTAAACCGAGTTGTTTAACAAATAAATAATATTTGTATTATTGTAAATTTTATCCTGGAAAATACCTAAGTTGGATCATATTATTAAGTATTGACTGTATTACTGTCTTCAATTGAGATCACTAGAAGAAGGAGATGCATCCTTCATTTTTACTGAGGAAACGAAGTTTAGAAAATGGTCACAGGAATCTCTTTTAGCCAGCGCTATAATAATGTTTTATATATATATATATATATACCAGATTTATTTTAAATTCATCAGTTGTGGTATTAATAAAAGTACTAGAAAAAATTTTAAAGGAAAAATTCATAGGATTTGAAAAATAAATGATAAATTGTTATTTATTAGAATTACTTAAAAAATACTTATAATTAAACTTGATTTGTTAAATTTTCTTTTATTATTTTCAGTTACTCGTCCATTAACATCCAGTGAATGTTTAATTTTGTATTTTTAATTTATAGAACTGAATGCTGTTCCGCCTACACGATTTATAATCAACTCATTTGTTCTTTATATCAAGAAAATCTTCAAAGACTAAATAAATTTTTTATTTTCTTTTTTTTTCTGGATCTGCTCGAAAAAGAGAAAGAAATATGAGAAGTATCTCGGGATTATTCGAATTCTTTTAAATATTAAGGGTTTGCTCAAAATAAGCATCACAACGCAATTTACTTTTTTCGGGTGATTTGTCTCGTACTTGTATAAATTTAAATTTTCGTTTTTGTATAAATTTTTGCTAATGTATAAATTTAATTGGAATTATTTTCTTTAATTTTTCAAATAATCTTACCTTTAGATACATGAAAACTTAGGTGCAAATATATAATAAAATATTAAATTTTAATCGCATAGAAAGTCAGATTGTGTAATTGATTGACGGTTTCGTGGTTTAAAACGTAATGTACAAACTGACGTATTTCAGATATAGTACAGTGATACTTTTGCTTTCCGATAATCACACATCAAGTAAAATCTAAAAAAAAAAATTTAATCGAGATATTTTTTAATAATTTGTTCTTTTTACTGTATATTAATATCTTTTCATCAGAATTTAAAAAAAATACGGCATTTACGCCTCTCGCATTCTTTCATTTTCGTTGTATTTCTGTCAGTGAAAACTGTCATGTTATTTTAATTTGTAACTTTAAACAATCATCTCATCTGAACCAGAAACTGTTAACATGTGAACCAAAAACTGTTAATTATCGAATGAATCTAGGTTAAATTGTCAGAAAATCATACATTTATAGCGGAATAATACTTTTAAGTAACTATTATTAAAAAATAAATAAAAATAAAAAATAGTAGTAAAAATAAAACCTGATATTAATCTTGTAAAAAAAAATCATAGTAGACGTTAATGAAAAGAAGTAATTTAAAAAATTCAAAGCGATAGGCTAGGATTCTGTCAGTCTCTAATTATCTCTTATCTGTTTTCATTATTGAACCATAAAAGATAAAAATTGTTAGTTTTTTCCTTACAATTTTTTTTTTTTAATTTTTACACTGCTCTTATAAGGTTCTTTTTCAAGTATATACGTAATATCTGTATGTCTTTTTTTTAGTCTGTGTATATCAGTGGGCGTTATTAAGAAAATTAGATTTTAAACAACCTCATGATGATAGTAATACAAGTTTGCGCGTAATTCTATAAAAGAGGCATATCTCTTTCTTGTATTTATATAGTATTCGTTTTGTTTATTAAACAATATTTGTTGTTGAAATATTAAACAATCTACCATAGAGTTCTATACTTACATATCAGAAGAAGAAAACATGATTCGCCAGGACCTAATCATAACAATCATTTTATAACCGAATTTCATGAAATAACCAAACTTTTGTATAGAAAGAATACTCTTATCAGGTTTGATTTTGATTACTTTATTAATTTTATCTATAAATTATTTATTTACTGTCATTGTTAGACGTAATAAAAATATCTAACGTAGTTATACATTGAGATGCATAGAAACAGGAGATTTTAACAGAAATTTTGCATTAAACAAAAACCATAGAATTATTGTAAACGTACTTATAATATATCATAAAATTATAGTGTTCAACACTTACATCGATTAAGAGGAGTGTACCTGATAGCAATATTCTGTTAACGATCTTCCTTCTTTGTATATATTCTTGTTAACATTACAACTTCCAAATAATTGGCTATATCTTCTTACAAAACGATCATTGTCATTTCAAACCTTTATCTCCAATTCATTATCATTTTGGAGATAAACAAATTTCACTCAATATGATCTAGTAGATTACAATAACGGCCTAGGAATATACTGTTTCAACGATACGATACGATTTTGAAAATTTTGTTTGTAATCGCAGTTGTTCTCTATCCCTAAAACTTTTCTTACCTATTATACATAGAAAATTTTCGCTCAATACATTCTTTACAAAAAAACTATTTCGAAATTTTTCCCTTAATTTTTTTATTAAAATGATCTCTAAAAAATAATAATAAGTATGTGTTTATTGTGGTAAAATAGAACTATAAAAAACAAAACAACGTTAATAAACAAGTAATTATGTATTTTGGCATGACTGCTAGGCCGCTTGCCAGGTTAATCTAAAAAATGCAAAGAAAAAAGAATATCAGTTCCATTTTCAATAATGTACAATATTAGTTTTGCCAAAATTCATATCAAAAATAGGATAAATTTCGCTTTTCTTAATTAAAAATTAAAACCGTCAATCCAACGATAATAAGTTAAAGACGTAATATACAAATTTAGACCAGTCCCTCCGTCCAGCATACAAATGAGATCCTGATTTCTTAATTAATTTCTTCCGAACGGGAAGAACCTAATATTCCAGAGAATCGAACATGAAGCTGGAAAATTTCTAATGGTTTTTTCCTCTTGATCGTTGGATATAGAGCATGTACGTAAAAAATTTTAATATGTCCATAATAAGGACACAATGTTTAAGAGTACCAGGCACCGTTAAATAACGTGAAAAACATACTAATAAAATATCTGTTATTTAAATCATTTATGTAATCCGTTAAACCCAAATTAAAATTTAATTTGTGATCTATATCGTGGTACTGCTTCCAACTAGTCCTCTCAAATCATACATTTTTTTTACATCTTTCATTCATTCTCTCTAGAATAACATTTCCGTATGCCTTTGTTGTTTGCATTAAATACTTTATCTAACGCTAAATTTAACGCCATCCACTCTTTGTGCCATCCTACATCTAAAGAATAATCTGTGGTCAGGAAGGGATAACATCTTCAATAGTAATTAAAATGCATTTCTAATGTCTGCCTATAGATAATTTGAAATTTAGTTTTAAAAGTATAAGATAAATTAGGAGTATTACGCTGTAGCCCAAAAATAACAAAAACAACAAAAAATCATTTGAACGTGTTCTTGTTGTTTTCTCTGTTTATACACTAAACTTGGTCCCCGTATAAAACTATCATCTTGAAGGTAGCGCAGCGTCATGTACTTTTCGTTTCCCTAAAATAAGGACATCATTTCCAAGCAACAGATTTTTTTAATGGTTAATTATGACAAAATCTGCTGAATTCAGCCTTTTTTAAATGACTTTCGAGTGACAGGCAAGATAAGAGTTGGATCCCCAGATACCTGTAATTATTCACCATCTCATTTAAATTATTTCATACCCTCATTTTTCGTTCACTCTCAGCGCCACTCCCCGCTTTAATGTTATTATTTTCGATTTTAAAAATTTTCTTCCGTCACAATATTCCCAAAATTTTTTAATAAAAATCGGATGCGTTTTCGGATCCGATGCAAGGAGAAAAAAGTTATTTGCGTATAGCAGTAATCGAATGTTCAGGCTAGGATTCCAACTATGCCCTCTCTGTGTTTGTGAAATTGTTTGTAAATAAAAGCGAATAAAATCGATCATAACAGGCAACCCTGCCTTAAACGAGTAACAATTGTAAAGAGATTTGTCACACCACCAATACTTCTGATGAGCTGAAATAATGTATTTAATCCGTAGCAGAAAAGGTTATATTAAGTTGCTTCTCTCACTCTCATGGCCGCGAGACATGTAAAACACCTGAAGTACAAGAGACACCAGACGTAGTTCGTTTCTTTGAGGGTAATCCTGTAAACTGTTTTATTTTAACAAACTGCCTTGTTATAACTGTTTTGTTATAAACTGCATTTTAGTGAGCGCGTCATTCCTATAGGAAGCAGAATATTTGGTTTAATGAGAAAAAATGGGAAAAACCAATTTCCTAGTAAACCTTGATCGGAATGTTTGTTATTCTTTAGATTGCCTCTAAAGAAAGTTACGTCACTCGTATCAAGTCACTGATTTACAACCATAATAATAATATAATTAACATACACATAAAAAAAAAAAACGGAAGAGGATCGTGTTCCAGACTGAAATTACAAAATATTTCTAACCTTAACATTCGATTTGATTTAATTTTAATCCCATAATAGTTTTCAATGGAATTCATCCTCCACAGATAATTAACAAAAAGAACAAGCAAACGTGGAAAAATTCGAGCTTTTCTGTTCAAAATAATAAAAAATAGTTGCTAAAAAGATTTATTTTTGACTTAATCTTCCTACGTCAGGTATTTTGCTAAAAGGCATCTCGAGAGTCGAACTTATAAAAATCACCAAGAAGGAGGTGGAACCATATTTGAAATTCAGATGTTTTTTAAAAAGAATTATTTAAATTGTTATTTAAAACCATTTGATTGCTTTAATTTTGCTATTACTTAATCAGATTTGTTTAAATTTACCAATACGTTTAAATTTTCTCTTACGTTATTAGCCAATTACTGAAGAAGCGATAAGTCCGAAACAGTAGCTCCCTAGAAAACATTATAAAATTTCTCTAGAAGAAAGATTTCTGAAATCTTTACTATACTTTAGACACAGTTTGGGAATGAATATAAGTCATAAGCCATAGGAAAGCGTAAAAATTAGACCGCAATATTTTTACAAAGAAAAGTATGGGGAGAAAGAGAACTTCATACTCAGAGACCGAGAACGTTGGTTACTTTTCATGATGTACGTAAAGATGATAAGACAGTTTGATCCGATTGGCGAATAATCATTACAAAATAATATATGATATAAATTAATAATATAATGTGTGATATAAATTAGGAAGAGTTACAGATTTTTATTGCAGTCCAAAAAAATGTATGTAAGAGTTATTCGTCTTCTTGCACAAGAGACCAAAGGAAAAGGTTTAGAGGCTCATTTTCATTCACATTCTGAAAGATAAGGAGAGGAATCTTGTGTAATTTTGTTTTGACCTATTATAAGATTTTTCTCCACCAATTAATTTCTGAATGAAAGTATATAAGCATGGATATTAAACCATTTGCTATAATTGTGGAATTTAAAAAAACAATGCTCTGGTGTATAATTTTGGGTCTCTTTATTATAAAATAAATTGTCGCGGGAAAATATATTTTCAGCAAAATCAATTGAAATCGTATAGTTTTAAATCACATTAATAAAACACTAAGCATATCATAATTATAAAATATTCATTATTTCTGTGTATATTACCATGTAAAATGTTATATCCTTCAAAATGACTGAGATTATATATACAAAAATGGTTTGATAGTTGCTTGGCATGATCCAAGCAACAAATCCGGATCATATTGAATATGAATCATATGATTCGTATTCCACACTCTTGTATTAATTACATAATACGTATAAGATGGGTACTCTTGTATTCGTATGAATATAATCCTAAAATAATGTCGGGTACTAGCGGACCCGACAGACGTTGTCCTGTACACACGTCTTAAATTTGAAAATTTTAAACTTTTTTGAATAAGCT
>JAAAKQ030153596.1:0-30910 GCA_010016005.3 Zanna intricata | reverse complement strand
AATGCCATGCCTGACCGGGATTCGAACCCGGGACCTCCGGATGAAAGACCGAGACGCTACCACTCGGCCACGGAGACTGGCAATCCCCATAATACTGATGAACTGAAAGTGAACATTCAACGAGAAGTCAACGCAAATGACAACAATGTTTTGCATCAATATGATCAGTTGAGCACAAAAGTGCATCGATGCCAAGGATGGTCATTTTGAACATCTTTTTGTAACATTAAGATAAATAAATGCAACATTTAAATGATGTTTTATGTTTTTCTTATTTAATTTATTGTATCAATCAAACAATTTCATTCCAAGATAACCTACCGATTCTGTAGCTATTATGTTATGGGCTCAGTTTTATGTTGTTCACCTGTACATCAGTATGATCAATCGTAAATTTTCCAAATGCACAAAAGAATGCATTCATAGTATTAAAAACAACGAACCCGAAAATTCTAATTTTGCTAAATTCTTAGATAATTGTCATATAATCAAAATACTTTTATAAAAACTTTAGATGTTTCGTATAATTATTTTAATATACATTATTTAGAAAAATTTCACATATACAGTAACCATAAAGATTTAATTAATAAATAATAGTTTTTTGAAGATGGTAAATTATTTAAATATGTCCTAAATACTAATATAAAGAGGTTATAATCATAAACAACTAAAATATCATTTTTTATAACATGGTTTCCTTTAATTCTATTTAATTCCACCAGAATTCACTGTATTGTCTTCAGTTTATTTTTATTCAAAAGTCATGACTGTGACTCATTTTAATTTTTGACCTACCATAATATTTTTAATCTCCTGATGATGATTATTTGAAAAAAACAAAAAAGGAAGATCTTGTTGAATTTAATACGCTGCTTTTTATACACTCAGCAGGGGGTTACAAAAATGGTGTAGTGTTGGGCGAGAGAAATTCAGCATTGATATTTCCATCAGCTTCTTTCAGTGGCACTTCTAGGTGAGCCGTATGGTTGTCTAGAACAAGCAAAACTTTATATGTAAAATTTTTGGATGTGAAGTATTTTTTAAACTTTGGTTTAAAATGGTTATTAAATCAATCCATACAAACATCGGGAGTCATTCAAGCATGTTTATTAGATTGTTAGAAAACCGGAAGATTATCTGTTAGTACAGGATAAATATACAGATAAATCTGTGGATATTTAATTTCATGATCGACATACGTACTGTACTACAGTATTTTAGTCAGTTTTACAAAATATGATAATTGCCGTGTAACCACATACATGTAAAATCTATGGTGTATTCGGAATTAATTTTCCTAACTTATTCATACATGTATAGCTGAAATTATGTAAAAAGCTATATGTAAATTGAGTGAGGGTGCACTTTACATTGAATGCGGAGAACTAAAATATGATTAAAAATATAGCAATTTGACATCAATAGAAATTTCAAAACATTTATGAAATTGCACATTTTTTGAGAAATTTAGCTTATAAATGTTTTAAAGTGGAGTTAGTATTTGATATGTAATAGCGATATGTTTTTTTTTTATTGTTAAGCTGTTTATGAAATATGTAGTACGTACCATTTTTATTAAAAATACAATAATTGTTCTTATTGCAAAGTATAAATCTTTTAAAAATTATTTTTTAACATCCTCCTCTAGAATGTATAATAGTGAAAAATATGAAGATAGTGTAAAGATAGTAATATGTAGAATAGTGAAAAATATGAAAGATATTGAATTATAATATAAATTTACATTTAGGAAGTCATGTGCTAGTCATTTCATACATTTTTGTGTTTGATCTATTTGAATATGAATGGAATTTTCATCAAATAATTAACTGAATTATTAAGGTTAAATCTTGATAATTTGAAACAGTATTGAATCCATTCATTTTGATGTTTTGGTGAACTCTCGATGAAAACAAGTGGAGTGTAATACTCTTGAAACGTGTCTGGATTGTTAGATTGTAACCTTTTCAAAGTCTTGTGCAGCTGCTTTTAATTCTACTTGTAGATTCTGAACTTTGTAAACGATTCAGTGAAACTTCTATCTGTTCAATAGTATTTCTGTTGCCGTCTGTCACAATAAACTGAATCAATTACTTTCCACGATTGACTTTTTTCTTATAATTGTAATACAGGTATTCTCTTTTTTTTATTAAAAGTTATAATTTGTATCCAATTTTTTTAAAATTTTATTTTTATAGATTACTGAATCAAAGTTTATTGACTTTTTGAATAATTTAAAAATGAAAAAAGTTATAAAACTGACGTGTATAATCATTTTAAAATATACTGCAAAACTAGTGGAAATTATAAGAAATAAATTTAATTGGATTATAATATTTGAAAGACTTTGCAGTGCTATACAAATAAACAGTGCTGTTTCTTTTAACTTTTTTGTTCTTTTGTAGTTACTTTTTGGAATAATTCTGATGCACCCTTTGACATGCAGTTTTTTCTTGACTAGTGACTTAATTGTTTTTCTTAATGTTAAGAGTTTCTCATTTTATATATATATCTATATTACTATTACTGCACTACTACTACTACTATTTTTGCCGGCCTCCGTGGCCGAGTGGTAGCGTTTTGGCCTTTCATCCGGAGGTCCTGGGTTCAAATCCCGGTCAGGCATGGCATTTTTCACACACGCTACAATTCATTCATCTGATCCCTCTGAAGATATAACTTAATTATGGTTCCAGAAGTTAAAAAAAAAAAAAAAAAAAAAAAAAAAAAAACTATTACTGCTATTGAAAAGAGGCATGTAATATTTTTGGTAGAAAGGAGTATTTTTTGATAAAAAGGAGTAGAAAGGGTTTTAAATTAATATTTTTAAATATTTGTTTTAGTAAGGGTTGAATGTCCTATGCATTTTGGTGAATTTTGATATGCAACAATATATTTGGCTCAGTGAAAAAGAACAATAGGGAACCACTATACTCCTCACTTTTCCTGGAATGCCAGGTGTGTGTGTGATGTTATTCCCAAGGGTGACCATCATTTTTTGGGGAAGATTTTTTATATGAAGTAGACTGATAGTATGACAAGTAATGATGTATTTCAGTAGGCAAAAGAGAGAGACTCCAAATCTTTAAAAGTTTTAGAAAAAGATGTTACTCATGGATAATTTTATGATGTGCCATAATGAGTTTACTGTAAAGTATATTAGAAGGAATAATGTCTGGAGATAAAGGATTAGGTTAATCTCAGCGCCTGAATATTTAATCCAAATCACTACTGAAAAAGGACCTGATTTTATAATGAAAATTATCACTTGACATTGATAACAAATCTTGATGGAAAACTACCTACCAATTAGAAAACTGAAAAAAAAAAAATGTATCGTTACTACTAATTTATATAACATGAACAATGTTTTTGTCTCATCCAGAGGTAATATGTTTAAAATTCATGTTCAGGCCAAGAATTTTTGATATGCTGCAGATGGTACACATATTTCTATGCACATGTTTGAGTTGTATGATGAACTAATCGTCAAACAAAAATAAGTAAGACTGAAAGATAGTTAGTCATAAAAAATTGAAGTAAAATAACTGGTATAGTCAACAAAACAGGAAGTATATATATATATATATATATATATATATATATATGGTGGAAAAAGTAACTAGTGTCATAGTGCCGCATGTGCATTTTATTTGTTGTACATCGTTATAAATTCTGCACTTACGTAGTTTTACAATTGTTCTTTTTTTTTTTGTTCATTGATGGGATGATTTAATTGTGAGAAATTCCCTTGTCAGTTAAAACCATTAATGTGTTGTGTGTGTGTCTTCATCCCTGAAGGCAAATATAATTCAATTATTGATTTCAGTTGTTCAAGCGTGGCATATATATTTTTCTCTTCCAAACTCTATTTCGCTCTCTTTTGTATGTACTATTAATTAATGCTCACATTAAATGAAGCTATATCAAATTCAAAAATTGTTTTATTTTATTGTTATAACTTATATTCTTATATTGGTTTTTATGTGTTTTTCCTGCTTTGATTGTTGTTTAATTTATTTATATTTCTTGTTTACGTTTGTATTTACTGGTGTAGATTCAATATAAATCATTTTAATTTTAATTTGTATTTTTACACATTTTTTAAAAAAATTTATGTATATGTAGTATATATCAAGAGTATCATTTGCTAGAGTACCATTCTACTTCTTAACATTCAGGAAAGAAAAATTGATGTAGTTTTGGGTTTACCTCCATCTCTCATTTTTACTTTAAAAATATTTCCAGTCCTATATTTGATCTGAATCTCTTATAAAGTATATCCAGTCAAATATTTGTGTAAATAGTAGTACAAATTTTGGTGATAAAAGGGTAAAATTAAGCTAGATATTTGTATTGCAATGGTTTTTTAAAGATTTTTCTTTTTTTAAGTTGGCTAAAGTAATTGCAACTGGAACTAGATGTAGAACGACTGGAACTAGTTCTTCAAATAGTTTAAATTCATTTTTTTAACATTTGTTGCTGCATTATCATCATTAGAGTTGGTAGTACCAGATAACATAAAAAGTATTATTACTGTTTTGCTAATAATAAAAATGATTGATTTTTAATTGAAACATTTTATGATCATTTATTTTTTATTATCGTGGTTAAGGTATGTAATTTTTATAATAACCATATAAAATGAAGATAATATCGCTTTCAAGTTAAATTATGAATAATATTTTTCAGATAATTATTTATGAGTTTGTTACGTGTAATGTTTAGATTTACTTTTTTATGTTGCAGTATTTCTATAGTCTCTAGATCTTTGCATGATTTTTCTCTTATATCGTTCAGTCATTCTTGGCAACTGCAATAGCAGCATTTATTGATTTGGTGTTTTTGTATTAACCTTGATTATTTAAACATATAGCTTTTATTATACACATAACATTGTTGTTTAGATTTACTTTTATGATATATTATTTTCATAGTTAGAGTTTTGCATGATTATTTCCTCTTCCTTTACAAAATGCCAGACCAGGTTTTATTGATTTGGTGTTGGAAGTCTGTTTAACCTTGATTATTTACATGTATAACTTACAATATGCATTATTCATATTACAAATACAAATCGTTGTTTGTTATATAGAAAAAAATTAATTTTTCAAATTTTCTTTTCAATAAAAAATGATATATATATTTTTTAAGACCAATTTTAATTTTATTAAAAACTAATAACATACAGTTATTATGTCAGAAAATAATTTAAACTCCTCCATTTGGATCAGTTTGATGCTGTTGTCCATTATTTTATTTTCTGTAATAATCATTTAATCTCAATGTATTTATTGAATCCTACATCTTGATGTATCTGTTTATAAATTTAAGTTTTTGGCTTCCTCTGTAGTTATTACCTTCTTCACAACAATTACTAAATTAACTAAACCTTGATGTCTTAATATGTGGCATACCAAACTAGTTTATCTCTTTACCACATTTTGCCACAAATTTCTCTCTTCTGTTATTCATCCTAAGACCTCTTCAGTCAAAATTTTATTAAGCCGTCTAATTTCAATATTGTCTGCAACACTATATTTCATATGCCTTGCATTCAGTCTTTTCCTTTCTGTTTTCCTTGTTGTCCATGTTTTACTACCATAAAGTAAATTCTGCACAAATTATTTTCAATAATTTGTTAATGTCCTTTACACCCCTTTTGGATTTTAGAAAATTTTTTTATTTTAGTTTAATCTTTCATTTGGTTTTACGCCTGTGATATTACAAGTAGTTTTAAGTTTTTAGTTATTAGCTATTTATTTTCATTTAAAAAATTTTATTCTGGGTGATAATGGGTCAAAACAGTTTTTGCTCACAAAAAATTTTTTTTTAATAATTCTTAGGTGTGTATTTGATACTAACAGATTTTTTTTTGCATGAAATCATTTCTTCCTGGTGAAAGTCTGGTTTTAATGTCAGAATTACTTTGTTCATCGTAAAGTAGTCAAATTACTACCTTAACAATAAAATACCCCCCTCCCCCCGTTTTTAGTAAATTGTGTTCCTTTATTTTAATATTTAATATTCTTTTTTCCTCCTCTGTTAAATTTCATTATCATATTTATATTCTATGTAAACAGCTTCTTTGTTGGAAATAAAATCATACTGTTTGGTGATACTTTTTAGTGTCAATAACTCTATCATCAGTGAATCTTTATATCTTAATTTTCTGTTGTGGGGGTAGTTATTTTTATTTTGAAATTATTCCTTCAGTTACTGTATTGATATTTTTCCTTGACCATTTTGGAAAACAATAGGGCAGAATATAACCTTATCTCATTTCTTTAACAGAAATAATTGCATCAGAGTTTCTCTTATTTCTCTTTAACAGTGCTATATAATTCTTCTCTTGTTTACCTAAATTTAAGTTTAAAATTTCTTAAAATTTTAATACGTTATTCCATTCTGTATTATAAAATGTTTTGCCCAGAATTACGAGTACAAATATGCATCTTTTAGATATATATATATATATATATATATCCAAGTGTCATTATTCTTTTTACACCTGTCTTCTAAATTAATCTTAGAGCTATATTATGTAGCTTATTTTGAATAATTTAGTCTAAGTATTTAAAATTTTTTTTATTGTTGCTCTATTATTTTTGCATCATTTTAAGATGATTTCATCTTGTAAATTGTCTTCTTTCTTCATTATGCTTTCCAATTTTGTTCATTTGTAATAAATTTACTTTTTGTTTTTAATAATTTATTTTATGGTTTGTTATTCTCTTTTCCTTGACTTTCTACCAATCCATTTCATTTTGCTTATGACACTTTAGGTACAACCGGATACTAATTTCAAGCGTTTCTGTTGATAAATTGTAATCTTTCAGCTATTATGGCTTATTAGTATAATTTCTTTTATTTGCATTCTATGGACTTGCTTATTATTTAATAGTTTTTTATCTATATAAAATTCTAAATATGTTGTGCACAGTATATTGCTACAATATGAAAGATTGTCACATTATTTTTGTTTTCCCTAAGTTTTAATTATTTCCCTCTAAAAAAAAAAAAAAATTGGATTTAGTTTCGCACTTTCATTAAAATATTTAATGAATTCAACCTCTTTGGATAATGTAGGTGATTATTCTTGTGGATCTGATGTTGAGGTAGGACTGTATTAATTGAAAATGAATAGATGAGGTGATTTCAACATCAAAATAACTGCTTTTGACTGTTTTCATGTATTTTTCTTGAAAGTCTTCTATATAAATAAAAGTGTAAATGTTGGTTTGTTCAAAATCTTAAATCTCTGAAAGTTCTTCACCGATTGCTTGAAATTTTGGCACAATGTTGCATTGTTTTTATATACAGCATATATGCATATATATGTGTGTTTTTATATACAGGTTCTGAATTAGTTTGGACCCGTTAAGTTGCTCTGGGATCAAGATATTCCAAAAAAAATTGTATTTATTGTCCGATTTGGCTCATATTCAGAATATGTGTTACATGGGAAAAAATCTCTCTGCAAAAAATGGATATGCTAGAAGGCACTGGGGTCGAGGTATTTGGAAAAACATTTATGGTCTAATTTGACTCATATTCAGAATATATATTAGTTAATGTGAAAAGAAACATTTTTTCACAAACTATAGCCTGTGGGTGGTGCCGATTTCGAGATATTTATGAAACAAACTAATATACAAACAGACTTTCTTCTATATATATATATATATATATATTCAAATGTTCATATGTGTGTCTGTCATAGTCTAAAAAATCTACTGGACTAATTTAAGTGTGGGGAAAAAAAGGAATAAATTGAGAGGTTAAATTTTATGAAGTTCTGTAATGTTCGGTTTTTTTATGTTTTATCAAACTTTCAATTGTGTTCTTTTAATCTATTTATATACTCAAAATCCAGCAATAGTGGAGCATTACAGGTCTGCTAGTGTACTAATAAAGTTAAAAAGTAAGTTCTTTGATTTTTTCACATTTAAATTGCCTATGAAATATATTTAAAAAAATTAAAATAATAAATATAACATATAAATATTATAAATATATATATATAATATATAAAATTGTTTTATTACAAAGTTAGATATAAATATTATATCTAACTGCTCAATAATAGTATTAGAATAACAGTTAATTATTATAGCAGTTAGTTAGTAAATAATGAAATACTTAAAATACTATATTAAAATAACATTAGTAACACTAATAAGCATCTAATAATTACATAAAATGTTTCACCAGTTACCATTTTTAATTATAATTGAAAAATGTACACTGTTCATCTCACCCATCTTACTGAGTTACTTATAGATTGATAAAGTATTGTCAAATATTAGATAAGTTGTTAGTTACAAAAATTGTTACTATTAACAGTTGCCGTTTTGAATTGAAGTATTTTTTTTGTTAATATTGTATTTTTTAAAAGTTTTATTTAGTAACAGTACCATATCAGGATTGTTTTTCAGATTATATGCTTTCTTAATTTAATTAGTTTTTAAGATGTGACTGCTGTGGTAGTGTCTCAGCCTTTAATTTGAAATATACCAGGTTTGAATCCCGATCAGGCATGGCTGTTTGTGGGCTTCAAAATTCTATTTCAGATTTTACACGCAGACCTTGACTTTATGTGATGAATTAATAAAAAAAAAAATTTGAACTCAGTTTATTTCTGAGAAAAAATTACCTTCTTTTTTTTAGAAGTTTGTGATTTAATAAAATTAAATTTATTCGCCTCTTCTTTTTATTATTAAATTTACATGCTGTTCAGTGTTTTATTTTTACCATCTGTACAAAACAAAAATGATTTTCCTTGGTTACTGATCCTTTTTGTTGTAGAAAGAATGCTTAATTAAGTAGGGAGTGCTCTGTTGGTGTGGTCCTGTCACTGTGTTCAAGAAAGCAATTTACTCGACAAAAACAAATTAAAAATTTGCGCTATTTAAACTTGTCTCGCACACTCAGTTCTGCTAATTTTTAATTTTGTGCAAATATTACTTAGAGTTTTGAGTAAATGTAATTGTCTCAAACAAATATATATATATTATATACATACACATTATTATGAACTGTAAATTCAGTTTTTATTATTTAATTTCTACATTATAAAATCTGTATTTTATTCATCAAGAGAACAATAATTGTCTTAAGAACAATTTAGATTGTATTAATAAAAAGAAATAACTTCAATAAAACAATGGTTATGTTTGAACAACTGATATTCTAACATAAAGGAAGTGCAATAAAACTGGTTACACGTTGTGTTAATGTCATTTTACATGAATAAATATGTAGAGAGTTCTGCAGCCTATGCTAGGTAAAAACTTGATATGAACATAAATAACAAAAAAAGTTTGAATACTGTCCTGAAATGAGTACATCATACCATACATTTTGCTTTCCATTAGAAAAGTGGTGGACTAAAAAATTATGCATACCCTTTTTCTAATACAAATATACAATTACTATGAGTACCTTCCTAAAATCTTTTTATTATTTTCTCTGAGAATTATTATATGAGCTTGGACCAATCCATATTAACCAAAAGTAGAAAATTTGAAACAGATTAATGGGTTTGTTGGATTTACGTATTGCTGCTCATAAATCCAAGCCTTTGGGGATAAAATGATGTGTCTAAAGTGAATGGATTTTATTTGTAATATCATGTAAATATTTTCCCACTGTATTAATTTATATTTTTTTTTATTAAGAAAATTGATTTTTTCTTCTTTGCATCAAGATTACAAGAATAATTTTGTTGTAATGTGGGATTAAAACATCTAAATATTCCAATATTTTTAGCTTTATGAATGAATCATTTTTCTATTAAACCTCTTTCTATGAATAACAAAATATTAATTTAGGATGTTTTAAATAAATTAGTTCTTAAAAAAAAAAAAAAAAAAAAAAAAAAAAAACCTTTACAGAAAAATGTAAATATTGCTATCACATGTTGTTGGATAACATGAGAAATTACTTATGTTGTCTGAAAGTATATAAATGAATGTCATTATTTGTTTGGAGAGTGTGTTCATTCACACATGAAAACATTTTCTGTTTTCCAAATGGAAATGCTATGACAGCTCAGCATTTGTTTAAAGCATTATTTATATTGTAAAATTACTTTTTTTCTCTTTAGGTCTTTCTTCAGTTTTTTTTTTTTTTTTAATTCTGATGAACACAGTAGTTTGATAATTAATTTATCTGTTGTGCAATATTATGGTTAAATTGATCTTATAAGTGAAAATATCATATAAGTGAAAGACATTATTGAAAAAAATTATTTTAACATTTGTGTATGTGTGAATATACATAATGAGTTTTAATTAGGTAGGTATATTGATTTTTTACGTCTTAAATTGTTTGAAATGTAAAACTTATTTTTGTATAATGGTATTCAATTCATTTCAGTTACCCGTAGTTATTTATTTCAAGAAATTTTTCTGAAATAATTATGTTTATAACTTTAATTTATAATTATTTTATACAGAAAAAAGGGAAATTATGAGGGTTGTTAATGCAACTAATTTGATTAGAAGAAGTTTATCTGTTGGTTAATTATATAATATTCCTCTTATCATCTGTTTCTGTATACTTAATCTTGTCTTCCCTGGATAACTGCTATTATTGGTTGGGGTCTGCCACCCTGGTTACTACATATATGGTGCCATGCTCATACTTCCTGGTAGCCACTAGTACTGCGGAACTGCTTCTTCAGTGGAGCTTAGGTAGGTAAAAACTGTAGATATCTGTTCAAGGATTCTCTCTCCCATTTGCTTGATGTATAAAACTCCAAATTATTGTTGAGGCTGCATCTAGATAAAGTCAACTTTTCTATTCTTATTTCTGATTAGTCATATACAGAGTAGAGCATAGGCAGTATATGCACACTCAATCTTGTTGAGTTGTTGTTAGTCATGTTCAGAAATACCTCTTACTACACATGTTATATATTCAATTCATACCATATTTTTGCGAAAATTATGGCAGTATAGTTAACTACTGACATTGTTTATTTCTGTTTATGATAATGTTCATTCATGGCTAGCTGTAATAACTCAGGATTTGTCTGTGTTGATTAACTGGGCGTATATAAAATGTTACTAATACCATTCACCTACTTTATGTGAAAGTATCTTTCTCTCCTCAGGTTGGAATTTTTTCCACTGATTCTGTTAAATACAATCTGTGAGTAAGTTAATTTACTCAAAGGTAACTGAAACCCAACCACCAAAGAATATCTGTATCCATGATAAGAATATTCAAATCCATATAAAAGTAACTGCCTTTGCTAGGATTTGAACCTTAAAACTTTCAACTAAGAGGGAAACTCCATCTGTTGTTGTTTAACTTCAGCCATTTCTGGGGACTAGTTTTGGTATATGATTTATGGGACTAGTGTCAGCAATTAAGTAATTAAATAATTTTCCTTAGCCAAAGTAGCTTAGTTCCAACAATCATAAATAAAACTTCCAAATGATAATCAAAAATGGGCTAAATCAATAAACTTTAAAACAGTTGTTATATCCTAGCTCTATCAGTAAATATATATTATATATATTTATATATATATTTTTATATATTACTCTTGTTCTGCCTAATTTATAAAAATAAAATAATTATATAACCTCATTCATTTTTTATAAGTCAAAATTATAATTATAAATGAATGAAAACAGTATAAAAAAAAAATTAAAGAAAAAAATTAATTAGCAGTTTATTTACTTGTAAAATGAAATGAATTCTGGTTAAAAAAAAAGCAAACAAACAAAACAAAGCAATAAAAAGAATAAAAGAGATAGAAAAACAAACACGGCCGATGAGAATTTAATTAATTTTTAACAAAACAAACCTGATGAAAACTTAATTAATTTTTATAAATTCATAGTGTAAAATTTTTAATAAAAAAACAGAATTAAATATTCATACAAATAAAAGAAGCATAAACTTTCATAGGAGAGGAAATGCAGAAGAAATTTAATTTGACTGCAATTTCTTTTTAAGTTTATCCCAACTAGGAAGAACATTTTATAGAACTATACAGTTATGTAAGTTCAATTAATACTAACAAGATGACAATAACGTCTTGAAAAGACAGTAACTATAGGAACGAAGGGGAGAAAGATCAAGTGTGAAACATTGCCAACAATATATATCAGCCAACAGGAGGGATTATTGGGTAGGAAGAATCGGTTCTAGGGAACGCTTGACCTGTCAAAATATTCATGGTGGTGGGGATATTAATGGGAGGATAGGTGTAGCTGTAGAGTATAGTCTCTAATGAATAAGGTTAGATTAAAATATATGGGAGGTGGCGAATATGCTAACACAATAGGAAAGCCAGGTGGTTTATATGAACAATAGATAATAGCTTTCACAATGGTAAAGGACGCTGAATGGATGGAAGTAGAGAGAAGTACACAGAGCAAAGTTATGTTCAATAACTCATGTTGACTTTATAGCTGTAATAAGTAAATAGCTAGATCACATTTTAATTAAAATAGAAACACATACTTTCTTTAAGAAAAATTAGAATAGCCAACTGATTTTTTCAACTTTTTCATTTTATTATTAGTATTGTTATGCTCGTCAGCCTCTGTGGCACGAGTGGTAGCGTCTTGGCCTTTCATCCGGAAGTCCTGGGTTCGAATCCTGGTCAGGCATGGTATTTTTCACATAAGCTGAAAAATTCATTCATCTCATCCTCTGAAGATATACCTTAATGATGGTTCTGGAGGTTAAACACCAAGGAGCACATTAATCAATCTATTATTTCAAAATCTTTGAAGAACAAGTTCAGGAGATGATTTTTTTCTTTGTAGTTATAATGAACAGTTCTCTTTTTCAGGGGTAGTCTGACGAATTTTTACTTTAGGATTCTCTTGTTTTTTCTTTCCAGAATCTTTTCTCTCTAATCTTAACTTCCTCTAGAACTTCTTCAATTTACCTAAACCAGTTGTAACTGTTCTTCACTTTGTAATTCTTGATTTTATTGAAGATTTGTTTCATCAGTCTGGTCTCTGGTATCTGTAATTAACTATAATATACTAGTCTTCGTTTTCTCATGGTATTGATGATTGATCTGACAGGGTGTAGAGAATCTTGTTGGGAATTATCCACCATTTTCCTTGGATTTGGAGTTTATTGTTTAGAATGATTGTTCTGAGGACTTTTCTATCAGTTATTTGGAGTTTATCGGTTATGGATTTAGAATTTATTTTGAATAGGGTTTTACAGGTTTCATGTTTTTACAACTGTATTATAATGTCTAAGGTTAGTGTTTATTGATGTTCTTTTTTTTTCTTTTTTTTTTTTTGTATAGACCATGTTAATCTTTGAGCTTTTTAAAATTTGGTAGTTCTTATCTCAGTCATTATTTTTTTCTCTAAGATTCCAAGTTAGTCATCAAGGGTATTTAAATTTGTTGGTTATTTATAATTTCTTGTTATTATTTAGTTGGAGAACTGGAGATTCTATTTTAAAAGTTGGCATAACTTCTGTTTTCTCAAATGAGATCAGTAATCCAATCTCTGCCACTATCTTTCCCAGTTCTTTGATTTGTACTTGAGCTTCTTCCATGTGTTTTGGAAGTAGAGTAAGATTATTAGTAATGCAAGCCAATTAAGATTAGATTATTAACTTTTGGTGTTGACCAAATTTTTTAAGGATTTTTAGAAGGGATTCTCGATGGATGTATTTGAAGACCTTCTTGAAGTATACCTAAAAAACAATGACCAGTAATTTTCCTCTCATTCTATAATATTTCATTATCCATTTTAAACTGATGATTTGATCCAGACAACTTCTTCCTTGTTTAAATCGTCCTTGGTATTACCCAAGTTCTTCATCATTTTTACGCAGGTTTAGAGAATTTTAGAGAAAATTTTGTGACATCTATCAAGAAGATTTCTCTGTAGCTGTTCATATCAGTCTTGTTTGCTTTTATTTTGGAAGTGATGGATATTGGCAGTATTCCATTCTTTTGGAAATTTCTCTGTATTTTCATTATCAGTTATATGTTTATGTGGTACTTTTTTGGAATTAGCCCCCCAAAATTTTTCACTTTTTTTTTTTTTTGCTTCAGTTCATTTAAATATTATACAATAACATTACCACCAAAAATTGTGATGGAGAAATGTGATTTTTTGAAAAAAAAAACAAAATAAAAACCATAAAATTTTCAACAAAATCTTTTTTTTAAAAGTGTTTTTCCAGCTCAATTTTAGTGTACAATTACATTTTGAGTATATTTATACAGATTCGTGAAGAAGAAAGAAATTGAAAATTTTGGGGGGCAAATTCCAAAAAAGTACCATTAATGTAAATTTTGTTTACGTTGTCTATTAGCATTTTTCTATAGTTCTGCGATGAGTTGTTTCTCTTCAGATGCTTTGTAGTTTTTAATGTTTGTTTCCAATTGCATCTCTTTTTCTGTTTAGCCTCTGGAACTACTGTAAGGTATTACTTCAGAGGATGAATGAGGATGATAAATATGAGTTAACTAAAGTTTAGTCTTGTACTATCTCAGGTTGACCACTTCTGAGAAGTGTAGTTAATTGAAACCCAACCACCAAAGAACATCGGTATCCACGATCTAGTATTCCAAATCCATATAAAACTACCTACCTTTGCTAGGATTTGAACCTTAGAACTCTTGACTGATTGCAATGTCGCATTAACCACTAGACCAGCCCAGTGGTCTGATTTCGATTGCCTGGAGGTTACAGTTCTAAATTTGAGTTAGAAAGGTGATGGTGAGGTATGAGATTGGTGATTATGAATTTATGAAGGTTGATTTTATTAACAACTTAATTTTATTAACTACATAAAATAAAAATATGTTATTGAAAATATTCCAGATTGATGGTGAAATAACATTCTTAATTACCACAGACCCTACAGACCTCAAATTCAGCATTTGTCAACTAGTTCCAGAGCTTTATCAGAATGATGTCAGGAATTGACTTTCAGTAAGGAGTATAAAGTCCTATTGTAATTTTTCTGGTTGACCTAGTGTTGTCAAATCAACGTCGTTTCAACTGGAACATAATTTTTTGAATTGGAAGAAAATGTAGGTGGCCAAAACAGAAGATTAAGGATGAACAACCTTTGTTGTTAGTGAAAAGCTATTGCTTCAAGTAAACTTTAAGACTGGAAATATTGTTCACCAGTTGAATTCAAACAATATTTTATCATGTAAAATCTGAACAACACAGCTCTCACCTGTATGGCGCACATTCACCTGTTATCAAAAATAGTATTGACACCATTCTTCTGTTATATGGTGTTTTGAAAGTCAACAATATCATAAAGAACTGTGGAAACAACTAAACTAGGAAATAGGTCAAAGAGTAAGCATAATCTATTTTTCACCAGTATGGCTACTGATAAGATTTCATTCCCTGATTAGAAATTACAGAATTTAATATATGTATCGAAAATTTGAGGTTCCTAAATAAGAAAATCTCTAAATAGTTATTGTCTTTAGTTGAGCTGAACACACCTGCTTCAGACTGGTTAGAAATCTGTTAGCAAACACATATTGAAAGTTTACCAGGGTTTCTCTTTCAGGTCTCCTGAATTTTACACAATATTTTATTTAAACTTTATATATCCTTTTTAATATATTATAAAAATGATTGGAATGGTTGGATGTACAAAAACTCATTTTTTGGGACATATTATCTAAGGCATATTATCTTAACTGTATTTACCACAATGTACAGAATGGTCTAGTTTGACAGCGCTCAGGACATGAACTCGCAACATTTGGTAGAATTGAACCTAACAGTAGCAAACATATCAACCAATTTGGATTTTATACTCAAAATGTAAAACGTTTTTTACTTTCACAGTAGTTTTATAGAAATAAAATGTCAATTACTTACCCTTTGGCAGTAAAATAAAAATAGGCTATATTCTTTTTTTAAATATGCTTTTTAAGTTAAAAAGAATACCAAAATAAACCAAACAAACTTGCTTTTTTTAACAATAACAGCAATAAGGAAAGAAAGAGTGGTAGGTTAAATAAAACCTAAGGTAGGGGATGAATGATGAGCAATATAGTTACACAGTTGTCCAACCGACTGTAAAGGAAGTGAAGTTTAGAAGATCAAAAGAAACTTTACAGTTCACTTAATTCACCGCATTGCAACTTGTACAACACGTTTTCAAAAAAATAAATTCTTTTTATCTTTCTTTTCTTCAACAAAATCTCCATAGTTAATAAATATTTTCATATTTCATACATTCTAAACTATGAAAAGACTTTTCACAAATATTAAAATAATTACTGTGCATATATTTACATATAATATTTATATGTGTAAAAAAAAAAAATATATAACTCAGTTTAAATATATCAATCACCAAAATTCTCATGAGTTTCTGTTATGTGTAAATTACAACTTTTAAAAACTTATCACCTACAGATAAAAAAAATATATATATACATATATTTTTTTTTTTAGCAAAATGAGTATTTCACTGACAAAAGTATGGTTTTCAAGTAGAGTTACATGTTTTCTAAATAAAATATTTTGACTAACCACTAATAACAACGACAGCATTATATATATCATAAAAAAAAAGTGCATTAATGAAACACTTAATCCTACAATTTGTACAAAAAGATAAAACAGTAAATAATTCTTTTCTTCTGACATTATACATAACATAGATAGGTAATAATAAATATCTATAACATAGATTGGTAATATATCTATAATAGTATAATATCTATAATAGGTAATATAATCATAGATATGTAATGTATATATAACATAAATAGGTAATAATACACAACATAGGTCACATCTGGAATAAGTAGTAGTTATGCTATTTATACATACTTAAAAAAGACTGCCTTACCATTTTCCTGAACTGATCAAGAAAAATTATGGAAAAAATTAGACCGTACTAGAATAACAGAATATATAATTGTAAGATGGAAAAATAGATGTGATTAAAGTTCATATTAATTGTTTTAAATATTAACACATGAAATAACATTAAGGTAAAAAATATGTTGATGTAAATATACAAAATATAATTTACAATCCAAAACACGTTAATGAGAATTACATGTGCTCATATTTATGTGCATGTTGAACAAGATGCAGAAATTCATGTGTTTTTTTATCTTCAATCAATTGACTGGTTTGATGCAGGTCTTCAAGATTCCCTATCTAGTGCCAGTCATTTCATTTTGTTTTTTTTTTTTTTAATTAATTTAATTATTATTATTTTTTTAATTAATGGTGTTTAAAAATTCATAAAAAGAAACCAGTATTTTCAAAAGTAATCTTTATTTTTTTTTATAAAAAAGATATTAATGATAAATATTAAATCCACTTCCCAACAATTAAGTTAAAAATCATATATGGTGTTATCCATCATTATTGTAATGGTGGAGACATTTACAATGACAGGACATAGGATTTTAAACATATGTGTTTTTAAACTTATGACAATCACCAAAACAACACTTATCCAAGTTTTATTTTAAAACATTTAACAAATTTTAGTTTTAAGTTCCTGAAGATGGAATAGTTAATTCCAAAAGCACTAGAACTAAATATAAAATTGTAGGTAATCGGATTTAATTATTTATCATTATATAATCATACCAACGCACCATGCTTGATAAAATAATATATTTTAATTGCATTTTAAATAAATTGATAGAAAGATGTTTTAAGTGGTTCAGTAATTTATTAAATAAAAATTACATTATGAACAAAAGGGTCTTTTTTCATTTGTCGTTTTATTATGTTGAGTTACATGAAAACAATTCTATTGACTGGTTTTGTAGAGATGAATTAGGTTTTCTTTTAGAAATAAGTGATTATTTTGTTTAACAATGATTGCACATTCATAAATTTAAACTTAAAGATAGATAACTTAATATTTTTAATTTTCTAAATATGCATTATTGCGCAGATGTGTTATCTAAAGAAATTGTCATAAAATTGTTTTGAAAAAAATGTTTTTTGGTATGATTTTTTTTTATTCACTAACAAGGAAATAAAGAAAAATCAAGTCATAATGAAATGAAGGATTGAATGAAAACCTTTTTTTTGTGATATTTGCTTCCATTGAACAGTTTTAATTCAATTTAGTAAGGATTATCAGACTTAAAATATATGCGATAAACATGTCAACAGCTTGTTCTTCTCCTTAAAATGGAGTCTTCTTTTGAAGTTAGAAAATAATTATGACAATCTTGTATACTGACTGCTGCTCTAAAAGGAGACTGGATGAGCAGTTGATCATTCTTTTAAATCCTTAACTTAAGTTTCTAGGTATTAGTCAATTTTAAGAAGTAGGTTTCTACACGTATATATTTTTTTCTGTTATTTTGCCTTCCAAAATTATTTATAGTTGCTGGTATCACTTCCTTTTTACTAACATGACCAAAATATAATATTTTTCAAAATATTATTTCAGCAACTGTGATCTCTGTTTGAGTATGTATCAAACATACTCAAAAACCTCATTGATTCTGACAGTTTTTGATATTAAGTGGAGTCCTTGGAGAAGTACACAGGGAGAATCATTATCTCCTGTAAAACCATAGAAAAACAATCAAATTCCCTTACCAGTTATTTAGAGGGTATATATAATAAATTATGAAGGGTAAATTTGGGGTCAGTCCTCAGAGGGATTGCAAGCCTCTTGTGGATCACTTTAGTTTACGGTACTGCCTAGAAGAAAAAATACGTTAAAATGATTCTATGTTATAACTTGTGTTTTCCTGTATTGCGTGTGTGTTTTTGGTAAACAAAGTAAAATTGTTTAATTTTGATGATGTTATAAACTTTAAGTATTTTACCATTTAACAAAGTATTTTAATATTTGATACTTGTTCTTGTATCAAAATGAAGAGTTCCTTTCATCAGTCAAATATAATTTTTTAATGTGAAATATACATTATATGTATTTTCGTGATTAAAATTTAATGAAACTATTAATTATTAACTGATTGATTATACTAATTCTCTAATTTTTTTGCATCTTTCCCCCATTACTTAGTATATTTCTTTATCTGAAATGTTTAGTTATCCTGTGCTCTTATATTTATTTATGTAATATTTTTTGGATTCGATTGTAATGCAAATTGAAATTTCCAAAACTTCTTTTTAAAAAATTTCACGTACGATGTACAATTTATAGGCAAAAAGAATCCATAGACACATGATTGTTAATCTTTTTATTAAATTACTTCAACATTTTTATAAAAAGAGTAAATAAAATATTTATTATAAAAGAAGAGGAAGAAGGAAGCCATATGGCTTCTGATGAGTGGAACCTCTACTGTGGAAATTACCTTCAGAGGCTTCACAAATTTTAAATAATATTTTTAGAATAGTTTTCAAACATTTTTATAAATCTTCATGTGCTGACTTATTTTTACAGGATTGAGATAAAAAATGTCATATATTCATAAAGAAATTGTGTACTAAAGTGACACAGTTTCCAGTCATATAAATGATTTTTGAACACTCCATTATTTCATGTCAAAAGTAACATTCATATTTGATTAAAAAACCAAATATGAATTCACCTAATAGTATCTGAGGTGACTCAGTTATTTTTAATTAATTTTTAAGTGAAAAGTCAGTGTAATGAATGGTACTAATGTTTATTATATATATATTTTTTTTTTTACCTCCCGTTTTTTTTTAATGGAACCACCGTTATAAGGTATACCTTCAGAGGATCAGATGAATGAATTGTAGCATGTGTGAAAAATGCCCTGCCTGACCGGGATTTGAACCCGGGACCTCCGGATGAAAAGCTGAGATGCTACCACTTACGCCACGGAGGCTGGCTTATATAAATATAATATATGTAATGATTCCACAGGCATACCATAAGTTTGCATTTGTAGGAAAGTAAACATTTTTTTTTATGATAACCATTTTTATTTATTTTCATATCAGGTCTTTTAAGAGAATAACCAAAAATTTTTAATTATGTGCGAATGGAGATATTTAGTGACATGCAGTTGACAGCATTGCGTATTGCATAACCTTCTCTGTAACCACATGTTCTTGGACTGTTAATATGTCGTTTAGTTTTTGTGTTATTGTTATTTCAATGCAATGTGTTTAAATGTTATTAGCAATTTTATAATGTGCAAATTTTTGGGAGCAACTTTTGAAACAACACTGATTTCCCCCATTGCATCCATCTTACATCTTCTTGGGTTGAACTAATGTTTTTATTGTATGAGTATCTTATTGATTTTTATCCTTGTTTGCATTTTGTTGCAAGATACCAAGATTCTTCAAGCTATAGTTAATGTGTTTTGTTATAATCATTTTTGTATCATATATTTGTGTATTTTTTCATATTAAATTATTTTTGTGTGATTAATTTTTTTACTTAATTCTTTTTCTATTAATGTGTTCATTCATCTTATCAGTTTTCATTTACATTTTTTTTCAGCAGATTGAAAAATTTCATTGGAGGATTTTAAGTATTTTATTCTTTTAGGTTTATTATTAAGGTTAAAAACTATTCCTTTAATCTCTTTAAAGCTTGTTCCAAGTACAGATTAAAATAAAATAAGACAGAATATATTTTCTCTTTTTTTATTTTAGCTTGTCTATTTTTTGATTCTTTACCTTAATGTAGCTTATAAAACCTCATATAAGCAATCAATTACTTCTGCTATTAAGTTAATTAAACTATGATTTATACTTTTACTTATAATTATTTTATTAATTAAAATAAAGTTTTATATAAGTAATTTTTATTTATTTGTTTCATTTATTTTTACTGTCAGCCCTCGTGGACAAATAGGTATTCGTATCTTTTGTCTATAAAAATTTAAAAAAAATTATATAAAGATTTTAATTTATTTATGAAATAAATTACAGTAGTATAACTTTATCTGGATTGAATTTATTCAATTATAATGATTGTTTGAATGTTTAAAATGATTTTGATCATTATTGCCTCGGTGATCGGATGAGTTTGGTCAGTGTAGACCAACCTTATTGGCTGTTAACTATGGTAATTGTTATTTTTGCCGCGAATAAAATTGTACTGTTCTCAGCGGAGCTTGGTGGAATAATGTGGGTTTGCTGTATGAAGGGCGTTAAATTCCCAGCATTGTTTTCATTGCGCTTTAATTATGGTAGGAATCCGTGGCAGTGGTTGGGATTCTCTCCTCTTGTTACACTTCTGTCCCTTCATCCCCTTTATATTTTGTTCTTTTTTTTTCCACGCTCTCTTTCCTTTTCTCTTTTAAAGTATATATTCATCTCTGTTTTTAGTTCTACTATATGCTTAATTTTACTTGTTTTTCCCTTTTGTTTCATTTATATATGGCTTCATAACAAGGGTAAACGGTACAATGAGGTTTTCATTTGGTCATTTTGAAAATTCCTCTTGACTAATACCCTTTCTATCCATTTCATTTGCATTATACTACTGTGCGCTTTTACGATTTAGTTTGATTATATATGAAGTTGATACTTGGCAATCGTGGATTATACTTTAACATTTTTTGGCTGATATTTTTTTCTTTAATTTAAATGTTTAAACCTTTCCTTGTCTAGGTTGCCCTAAAAAGAGAGGATAGATTAGCAAAGTTAAATATTATTATAGACATATGTTTAAATAAAGATGCTACTAAAAATTAGTTTTAAATAAACAAAAAGAAAAAAATAATAATTTTATTAAAAAATAAATAAGTAAAACATGATTTGGAAAAATATTAATTAAAAAAAATGTTTAATTTTCATGAATATTCATTTTTTAATTTTAAAGTGAGAGTACCTAGATTTGAAAACAAAAAAGTTTTAACTTTTAAAATACACATAAATCGTGCTTTATAAAATCATTATTGGTCAAGAAAATCCTATCATAAAGAATTACATGATTTTTTACTTGCTGTTATTTCACTATAGATATTCTACTATTTTGTATCCTTTATTGTAAACAGAAAAATATAATCATGAAAATAATTGGAAATTCGCAAAAAAAAAAAATGTTTTAGTTAAAAAAATGTAAAGATTAATTTATTTTTATTTTTCATCACAAAAATTAATGTTGAAGCAAAACATTAACAATTTTTCTATACAAGAAGGTTTTTTCATTGCAGTTAGTAGAAGAAAAAGTTAATAGTTTAAAATAAACATATTTCTTCCTATCCAAGATTAAATTTTACTCGCTATAGTACCTGTTCTTTATTTCAATGATGGTGTGCATATACTTTTAGACTTGATTCCCTAAACCATTTTTGGTATAAGTAGGCCTCTATTCAGTTGATTTTACTCTTTATACATAGTTTGTCACAGTTCATCTCTCTTTTCCTTTTTTTATCTGCCCACCTCATTCTGATTCTTCTTACTTAGCTGTTTTCAGTACTCTTCATAAATCCCTAATCTTATGTTTAATTCTGTTTGTTATCTTCCTTCAATGGAGCAAGATTTTCTTACAAAAATAAAGTTGTAGTGTAACTTTCCTTAATTGTTCTTCTGAGTACTAATATCAGATTCAACGGTGTTAGATTAACAATTTTAAAGATATATAAAGCGTGCCTGGATGTAGATTTTCTGGTTTTTAGTCGCTTCTGAAAAAAGTAATTGATAGTAACAGTAAGGATGAAAATTACCTAATTTGTTTGTTCTTTTTTTCTGTTCCAGCTGGAGCAGCCCCTGTCGATCCCAGCCAGAAACAAACATCCCGCCCCAGTTCCGCTAAACAAGGTAAATAACAAAAATTGTAAAAATGATTGATGTTGATTGTATTAAATCGGTTCGTACGCATATTCCCATTTTACTCATACTTAATAAATAAAATTTTATTGGTTAATCTTATTATAATTTTAAAATTAAATCTGTCATTTTTTTTTTTACATTTATGGATTTCTTGACTCGGGTCATACTTAGACATTGATACAGAACTAATTGATTCTTAAGTACACATTTATATTTGTATATGAAAAATATTTGTGTGGTGTGTGTGTGTGTGTGTGTGTGTGTGTGTGTGTTTCATGTTCAGTCATATATACAAGAAGTTGCAAATCATTTTTAACACTAACCAGAATATTAAAAAAACATTTGTACTTCAGTAGTTTTTAAATGTAAATATTTTACGTTATAAAGTTAGAAATATATAAAGTATAAGGTAAATATATTTATGTATGATTGAAATAGAATTAATATACACTTATTAGTAAACCACAAACTAAAATAAGGCACTTTTTTCTTGATGAAAGTAATGTGTGTCGTTTGCTGGTAAAATTGTAAAAAATTGATGCGATATAATATATACACTTTGTATGATGTATAAGAAGGGCTATGCTATTGGACCTTGTCTCTTCTCTTCTTTCTGCACATTTAACCCTTGAAAAACAAAGGCCGCACCCTGGTGACCCAGTTTCTCTCAACCCCTTCTATACGCTTTACTATATGTTTTCCTTAACTTTATGAAAAACTAAGGTAACCGTAATGTAAGCAATTGTATGCAAGTATCTTCTCTACAATATTAACTGCTTCTGTTCACATCATCTGAATACAGATTAAGTCGGTCATCCTGTCGTTAGCATTTTAAATAGTTTATAGTTTCTGCATTTTTAGTTTTTCTTGTTGACTTTGTCTTATTTAAATTCTTTTTACTCGATATGGTTGTGACTTGTTTATAAATCATTATTCATTCATTTTTTATAAAAAAATTGTGTTACTCTGTTAACACAATAATAAAAGACAGAAAAGAAGTGAGAAATAGGTGTAACTGTTCATTATTTGAAAAAAAAAATGATCGTGTCTATTTTGTTTTATTGTATCATTTCTCTGTAAATGATTTGTTAGAATTTTTAACTGCTGACAGTAGTAGTAACTTGTTTTATTGATTTATCTGCATGACAAATTTTGTTTAAACTTTTTGAATTATTACTTTGAATGTGTGGAAGTTTTTGGATGGTTATTTTGTAGCTCTGTTTTCAGTGGTAATTTGTTACCGCGCTGCAACATCACTGTTTGTTTCGTCTTTTAACATTATACAATAGAGGTTTCACATAAAAAAAAGAGCGCATGCATTTGATCAAGAACAAATAGTATCTATTTTTGTACTTTACGTGCTGAAACTTGAAAATCTTATTTTTCATAGTTGTTGTTCATGTGTATTAATTAATTATTTTACACTTTGTATCCTAATCGTATCGTATAGTATCATTTTATGATACCGAACAAATTCAATTTGTTCTGTAATATTTCTTTTGAAGTACTTCTGCGTATTTTGATGTGTTATTTTTTTTTTACTATTCAGTTCCTTTTTAATTTGTTTTAAATTATGAGAATAGAGAAAATATAATTTTTAATTCGTTTTTATTCAAGATGTTTTATTTTTCTTTTCATTATAAATATTTAAGAATACTATAAAATGGACTGATTTCAATGATTTTTGTTTTTGTGTGGATGTCTGAGTTAATTTTTTTTTTTTTTGACAACTTGAAGATAATTTTCTATTTATTTTTTTGTATCATTTCTTAAAATTGGTTTGTTATATTTAAATGTTTTATAGATTGATTTCGTTTTGATTCATGAAATATTTATGTGGAGAATATAAGAGAATTCGTCAAAAATAAGGATAAAAAGTAATACTTGTTCATTAGAGCAGCTTAGTTTATGTTTAGTATCAATTTCTTGTAGTTTCTCTGAATTACGTATACTTTTTACTTACTATTACTTTTTTCTTTTTTTTATCAAGAGTGACATGTTTTCTTGCTTCCGTTTTTGTTGTATATTTTATCTTTGATGTAATATTTTTTGTAATGTTTTCATCTTTGTTGGCATATTTGAAATAGAAAGATAAAAAAAAAAAACTTTAAAAACATGCCGAAATGATGAAAAGATTTGCTTTTACAAAATTTCTTTATAAAGTTCAACTTATCTAAGTTTGCATAAAATAAAGGATAGAGATAGCTTTCGTTTTTTTTTTTTTTTAATTTTGGTGCCAACTTCAAAAACTTATAATTTAAAGAACTGAAAAAGTATAGTTTTGTTTTTTTGTTTATTGTATTTGCCATTTAATTGTATAATCAGTGTTAGTTAGATCCCATAATTTTATTATTTTCTTTGACGATTTTGAACAATTAGCTTTTTTTGGTCACTTTCTGTTTTCAACACTTTAACATTATATATACTCCTAAAATTTAAACCTATTTATTACTTATTTGCTTCTTTTTTTCTTTTTGTCAGTGATTGATGTTCATGTTGTAGTAATTTTATTGCCTTTATTTTGTTTTATTATCCTTTATATTATTATTATTGTATTGTATCATATTTTTTATAGAAATATATTTAAGAATTGTTGGAGAAAAAATTTGTTCTCTCTTAATTTTAATTGAAGATAAATTTACAATTTTCATTTATAATACTTGGATTTTTAAAAATGCTTTTCATGTATTGTTGACACGATTTCATATGTATTTATAAATAATTTAATAACATTTATTAAAACTTTTGCTCTAAGGTAAATGTTTGATTAATTAGTATTCAATTAAAAATTAATTTGATTCAAGTATTTTAAAATTGTAATTAATTCAAGTTTTTTTGCACAATGTGGTAATTTAAAGTAATTTATTTTAACTTGTTTTTGGTGATTTTTTGCCTCTTTAACCGTAAATTTGTGATAGCATTTTTAAATATTTATTTTATCTTTTCCTTTAGGTGGTCTTCACTGGTTTGCCCACGGGGCTGATGAACCAGTTTCTTCTTTTAATGAAGGTAAAAAAAGAAAACAGTTGAAATGAGTGAAACAAAAATTTTGTGTTGTTTTTTTTTTTTATAACAGAGTTTCTATTAACAAATAAATTAATCTTTGGTCATAGTAATAACAAAAATTGGTTTTTTATTAATTAACTTTTTAGTATTAATGAATTATTTTGATGTGTGTTCGTTTACATGATAATTAGTTATTAATGTAGTTATCTGATAAAATGATTGATACTTTCTGTTACTTGTTTTGAGGCTTTTTTTAAAACTAACATCTTGATATTACTAAATTATTACATTATTTATCAGTTTGTTTACAGCATGTTTTGTTTGAACCTTATTTTTTTAGTCGAGTGGAAATATTTTTAATTTTTTTTAAAGAATTTATTTAAGTTTTTAATTATTTTCAGTATAAATTAAGGTTTTTATGTTATTGAGCTTTTTCCTAATTGATTTCATAATAGAAATTTTGTTAACAAAATATGTTAATATGTAATGTTAAAGACCTTTTTATTTGATTTTCTTTAACTTACAATTTTTTCTTCATGTTTGTCCTCAAATTCTAATATAATTCCTGACATTGCCAATTGATGAGATTTTACACAGTTACTAAGGTCAAGTGACAATACAATATTCCACCATTACTTTTGCAAACATTCCCCCATATGGGGGAGGTGGGGTTAAATTAAGGGTGCAGGTGTAATAATTTAACATACTTCCTGACATTGTCTATTGATGAAATTTTGCACAGTTTCTAAGGTCGGGTGAACACAATATTCCACCATTACTTATGCAAACGTCCCCTGCATGAGAGTAAATTATGGATGCGAGTATAAAAAATTGCAAAACAGCTATGCGGGGTTTTTGGGGGTCACAGATAACAAATCCAATAACCGTTTGACATAAAAAAATGACAAAAACTTGGTATGGGAGTTTTTGAGGTTTTGAATTTGACATTTCATCATCACTCATATATAGATGATTTTTGGTGGCCAGAATGTTCGTCACAGCTCTTGACGATTCACTCAGCTCAATACAATTCTCACAGCTTCTGGCGGTTCATTGGTTCCATAAAATTCATACAAAGATCAATATATTGACCTTTGAATATATTGATACAAAGATCAATATATTGAACAATGAAGAAAGAAACAGCAACTCAGCAAAAAAGGCTGTTAGAGAAAGCACAGCAAAAGTATCTGAACAAAAAGAAGATAAATGAGAATGATGAAGCAAAGCGTGCAAGATTAGATTCACATAGCCAATACAAAGTGCAGTGAAGTGCTACCAAAACAACGTTGCACAATTGACACTTAAAAGAGAGTGCCTGTCACAATTCCGTGCAGCAGTGTCATCTGAAACTTGCTTGGAAATGTATTGCCAGCGCTATTCAGAATGTCATGCAGCTGAGATACCCAAAGAGCATGAAATTCATTTGGAGCATATTTGTTTCATAAAAACTTTTGTCAAAGATTGTGATTGTTAATTAAGTAAATGAAATAAAAACTTCACTATTTCGTTATTTTATGTAGTAAATGATTGATTGAAAATTTGTGAGATATTTATAAATTTATTAGAAATTTCAATATATGATGTTATCTTTTGAAATCCAAATTAACTACTAATTAAACTCATGCAATGTGTATAATAATTGATTTAAGTGTGACTAAAAAGTATGAAGAAAGTTTTGAAAAATTTGTTTAATATTATTTGTTTTGTAGTGATTTTGTATTGTGAATTACAATGAGATTAGTATATTTAAATTAATGATTGATTAATTGAATAATTGTTATGTTTATATAATTATTATGTTTGTTGTGATCATCATACGAGTAATCGCACATTATTTGTTTAGGAGGGGGAGGTTGTTACGTGTGTTGTATCTTTTATGTTAAATCTTGTAAAACAAATTTGTAGTAATAGAATTTTTTTTTCATTTGAATAATTATTCACTTTCAACAGATTTCTTGAAGAATAATTTTTAGGTTTCTTTTTGTATTTGGGTTTATAATTATTTGAAATGCAATTCCACAATATTTTTTTACTTATAGTTGTCTATGTTTTACTGTTAAAGTATAATACCTCTGAATAGCATAAGTTAATGAGACCAGAAAATACATCCTTTGTCTAGAGGTATCCATAGTTTAGAAGAGGTGCTAAGAAAGATAAGTTGTAAAAGTTGTAGTTTTCAACAAACTTTGATTCATATCACCTTTTTATCATTACATCCTACTCATCAATTAAATATATGTGTAGTAAATTAGCTAACTTCAAGATCGAGTGTTTTAATTGTGTATAGCGAAGTACAGAATTCTGCATTCACAGAAATGCAGAATTCTGTGATGCTCATACAAATGTCATCTGCAGCCATTACGTAGTTATAATACTTTGTAATTAAAATCATTATATTACACACGTTCGGCACATTATTAAAATTATAATAAAATAAATGCATCTTTTAACTATGTGAACCAGTTATACCTAATAAATGAATGAACATTCAGCTTAATGTACAGACACAAGGGGAAGGGGGTTGAAAATTTAGATCCTGGTTCATTTAGAATAAAAAAAGGGTACAAAGAATAAATGAATAACTACTCAACAAAAAAAACTTCTTTTGTGTGTCTGGAATTATGTATTACATGGTCACCCAACTATAATTTTGGAGTGTTGAATTTAAAACTGTTATCAGACTTGTGTGTAATATACATCACATTTTTTTAGATACATATTATTTAGATTTATTTTTTGTTTATTCATACACAAATAAATTGAAGTACATTAGCATAATTTTAAAATAACATTTTCTAAAAGCCAAACTCAATGGAAATGTCTTTAAAATGACAGTTTTTAAAAGTTTAAATCAGTGGCATTGTTTTCATCTTTAATTTTTAAAATATGTTGACAAACTTTTTAGTTTGTATGATGTTTCATCAGTTCTTGAAACAAAATCCAACAATAGTCACTCATGATTCCAGGATCCCATCTTCCTTGGTACTGATGCTTCACGGTCAGAATACTGTGATGGAAACACTCACCTTGCTCATCACTGACTGAGCCTAAATTTTCCGGAAAAAATTCTAACTGGTAGTGTTGGAAATGAATTTTTTTAATCACATCCTACATCCTAAACATTTATCATGTTCTAACAGCTAATTAAAAGTTTTCATTTTTTCTGTTGCTTAAAAACTACCAATATCGTACTTCCAAGCAGCTAGTTTTTTCCACATTTGCTAAGTTTATTGTCAAAAGTTGAGTCCTTAAGCAGTTTCTTAATTTGCAGACTAATAAATATACATACCTTCTTTGAGCTTACAATCGTTCGATTTAGGAAAACATATTTTTAAATGGTTAAATCCCGGTCCATCCTTGTCTAATATCTTTACAAAACTTTTCATGAATCCGAGTTTTATGTGAAGAGGTGGGAATGTGATTTTACCATTCTCAGTTAATGATAAATGTTTTACATTTTGTTCACCAGCCACAAAGTTCTGCCACAATGGCCAGTTCTCTTTTTATATTGTGATTATCCCAAAGAAAAAAAGAACAACAGCATTTTATAAACCAAGAAGTAATGCAGTAACTTTCAGATCACTGCAAACTTGTCACATATGCTCTTTGTATTTTATTGCTTCTAATATTGATGCCATAATTTCATATGTTTCTTTCAACTTGATTGTATGAACTGAATGAAATGGATGATTGTTTCTTAAGATTTAATGAAAAGATACTGTTCTTCAGGAATATGCTGAATTCCAATCTCTTTCATCAGGCCATTGACATCAGTAGAGATGCACAATGAATTTTTTTATACAGTAAAATAAGTTGAAAGTTTTTAATTTTGAATTCTAAATATAGTAATTTTTGCTTTTTCTGCTGCTAAGAGATTCCACTGTTGTATTCTAGACCTCAGAAGTTCAGCTTGTTGCTTTGATAAATTTAAATCACAATCTAAATCTTTAAGTTAATGTTGTTGAATTAAATGAATAGATTTCTCAGATGCAAGAAGAAATTCTTCAACATCCTGTGTATCATCTCCTTCATTTTCAGACTGTTCTTCTAGCATTGTCGGATTAAATGGTGGTTGTCTCCACACAGAGAGGAGATAACTCCTCTCCGTGTGGTACTGGCTTTAGAGCTAAGGATACATTTGCATACTTTATGAACTTTTTATTTTTGAATGAAAATGAAAATATATTTGTCATACAAAAGTAGCTTTCGGTGAAGTGGTCGTTAGGTTTACGGTAAACCATTGGTACATAAAATGGAATGGCTTGTCGTTTCCCCTTCAATCATTCAGAGTTACTGAGGATGATATGCAAAAATTACATGAGTCATATTTTTTCTTGATCCCTGATTGTACAATTAAAATGAAATTTAAAGCTGTTTTTAATTCAGAAATAGTCTTTTCCCTTGAGATTTAGCATAAATTTACCACAGACATAACAAAAATTTTCTAGATGATTTGAACATCCATTCATGGATGTTCCTGTGTTCACATAGGATGTTAGCTATGTTAACTATTAACATAACATATTAGCTACAGCAGAGCCATACTGTAGCTAATAAAACTGACAAAAATCAGTTTGTATTATAAAAAATTGATGGAAATATAGCAAAACACTAATAACTTAGTGAAGTGCAATTAACGTATAGAGAAGTGGTTCTAGACTGAATAAGATTTTAAGCTTTCTATTAGGCAACAACAGATGTTTGTATGATGTCATCCTACATATATGTTTGTACGTATATATTTCTCATGAGACAGTGTGTATATTTATTTTTTTTTATTTGTTTAAGATGTATGCATATTGTTGAAAAGTAAAAATACAGAAACTATTCTTAATTGTAATCAGTAGTTGATCAAGATGTGTTTAAAAAAAAAAAACTTTAAAAATTTACGATTTAGGTAAAACATTTAAATGTTAACACAATTTCAATAGCATATTTTAAATCAGCCCCCAAATTGCAGTGAGAAAAGCTATGTTACATGTTAGATAGAAATTTTATGTTTACTAGGTATAAGAGCTCCCTCTACGAATCATGAGACCTTGCCGATGGTGGGGGGGGCTTGCGTACTCAGTGATACAGAGTAGCTAGACCGAAGGTGCAACCATGTCGGAGAGGTACCTGTTGAGAGTCAGACTAAGGAATGATTCCTGAAAGAAGGCAGCAGCTCTTTCAGTAGTTGTTGAGGGCGTAGGTCA
>JAAAKQ030153530.1:0-12899 GCA_010016005.3 Zanna intricata | reverse complement strand
ATAATCAGATAATAATGTTCGCTAAGTACTTCTTCGGTTCTCCTTACCGAAGAAGTTCTAGCGAACTTCTTGATAAATAGATAATCTTTTAACTATTATTTGGTAAATTCCATAAAAATAAAAATTTTGGTTTGGGGTTTTCAAAATCAAATTTAAAAAATTGAACATAAAAAATTCAAATTTATAAAATGTATATTAAATATTAAAAATAGTCACAAATAACAACCTTTAAAATAAAAATTATTACTACAAAAGATTTAAATTAGAAATTAAAATTTTTAATTTTTATACACCACATGCCAAAATACGGCCCGCGTATTGAATTTCTGCTACCTGCCAAAAAATGTTAAGACAAGATATACAGGTAAAATTCAATTTAATTGATCATTCGTAAGCTTTGCTAGAAATATGACATTAACATATTTAAGCATATATATATATATATTAAATATTTAATTTTTAAAGATATAGACGTTAAAATTGTTTTTGTATTTAACATTTTATAATTTTAATATTCGTTCGGCCCGTTAAAAACACGTTTTCTTTCCAATCCGGCCAGGAGACAAAAACTGTTGGCCACGCCTGCCATAGGCTTACTAACAGATACTTTTATTTATCATACTGTCTCTTTTTATCACTTTAAACGTAAACGAAAATAATAATCCAATTGACATTTGCGACGTGAATAAAATATTTATTTTATAAAAAATAAAATGGCACGAGGCAAAAATAAAATGGCAAAGGGTATGGCAGGATAATTCCTGCCATACTCCGACCATCCCAATCAATTTATTGACCGTAGTTCTTTTTCTTCTTTGTAATGTTAAGCCACAGAGGCTGGTTGTAAATTCCACCCCTCGGTCCTTAACCGGAATCACACCTTAAATTTATTGCCAAGAGACAAGAAGAACAAAACTGCAGCGGTAAGGCAATAGGGGTCTGCTTGTAATAGAAACAAATCCATTTGTTTTCGACAATCATCGACTCTTCAACTTCATGGATGTGCATATATTTTATACTAAATACTTGAAGTGATAAGTAAATAATCTTACAGCCCCCGGAATTTAGTACCGTACAGTTAATTATTTGTAGTAATAAACATTGCTTGCATATCAGGTGCTGTAAACGGAACGGTGGTTAAGTGAACTACTCCTGATAAAGTTATTTCCAGAATCGGCGTAGCAATTCCGAATTACAGTTGCTAATACAACATACCATGCAACTGTTCTGGTTGCTAATTAAGTTCCTAATTAAAGTTGTTGCCAGGTTTACTATCCTTTGCCAGAAATTACTTTTATCTTCTCCTATTAATTTTTTCACCGAGGAAAAATGCTGTCTTGAATAAGCATGTATTAACGTAAGTGATCTTCAGAAATATAAGTACAGCATTTACCATTCTATTAACCCAAGGGATTGTGTGTATAATGATCGTCATCAGTCGACTCGCGATAAACGGCGTCTGTAAACGGCAAATCACAGTCGTACAAAAAACTGAGATAGAAATTGTGAACCAACAAATTAATGTATCCACTTATGTAGTGAAAGATTGTATTATACATATTTTCTCTATTCAGTAAGATAAAATAAATGATAAATAAAAACTTCATCGTGCCATTTTCTTAACCATTTTTATATTAAATAAAAATTAAATTTAGTAAAAATGCTAGAAGTTAAAATATTTATCAATTTAATATAAGTATCAAAATAAAAACACATATTATTGTATCAAAGGAATTTAATAACTCTCGTATATTATTAAAAAAAAATAAGATAGAATGACGTTTTCAACAAACTAGTCTTTTTTTTTTTTTTTTATTATTATTTTTATTTTTTATTTTTATAAAGATACGTCAACTCTCCATAATTCTACAGAGGAATTTATTCACCAAGAACAACTGTGTTTTGGATTTATTTTCAAGTTATTTTAAATAATTTAAAAAAAAAAAAATACACCATTATTAAAAAAGAAAAAAAAAACCAAAGTTTATTACAATTATTATTACCACTCTGCCACTGTACTTTGTACCGGTAAGATTCGGGTTCATCAGTCCCAGTCAGGTTGGAATTTTTCGCACGCTACAGAAATTTATTTCTCATCAATGGCTGTAATTAAGTGATAATTGCTTAAAATAGAAAATAAATTTTTTGTGGTACAAAAATAATTTTACCTTCGAAGCCAAAATCAATAAAAATAATTCTGGGATTAAAAAAAAAATGTTTACGTTACATATACAGTTAAATAATGCTTTACCCTACATATATCTAGAATAATTTCCCAGTAAATAAGTGCGTCTTATCTTTTAGAAAGACTTAATGAGGACAAAGTAACATATACGTGGAATCACGCACCATACCACCATTTTACAGTAGAAATAAAGGTGAAAGCGGCTTCCTTCATGTACTTACCGCAGCGAGTATGCACGCATACAAATTAACCATCAAAGAGGTTAGTAAAGCAGAGATCAATTATCTGGTTAAATTAAGTTTACTCACCGATTTATAACCGATCTGCTGTCACATAAATATATATTTTACACGTATAATAAAGAAAACTAATTTTTCTTCTTACATGCTTGTAAAAATCTAAAGTACTGACATATTTATTACGAATATAAAGCTGAGAAAATAACAATCAAAGACGGTTAAGGGTTAAAATGATGGCCATAAATATTGTAAATAGTGGCGGGGAAGATAAAATCGCGTACAGTATATGCAAATAAGTTGCTACAAGTCAAAGAATTATAAAGCCCATACCTTATACCTACTTCCATATCTGCTGACCTATAATATAACCTGAAATTTAAGACTGTATAAATAAATATGTAATTATAAAGTGTGACTCCTCCACTATTTAAAATTTCTGCAGTGTAATAAACTAAGTTTACTTTAAAACTAAGTTAATCAGCGATAACTTTTTTCTTGATAAGTCGATCTTAATAACACCACCAGAGTCTTTTTAATAATTAACTGATATAAAAAAAATTTCCAAATAAAGAAAATAATAAATCGCACATAAAGAGGGAGTAAATTAATAGATCGGCTTCTTTGCATACAAAACTAAATCTCAAACAAACTTTTTAAAAATAAAACTTTTAAATGTTTTAAATATAAAATAATTCTCCTTCAATGTTGCATTTTAAAACTACGATTACAAAGCTTAACTAAATAACATTAAAAATACAAACGGTGTTCTCAAGAAAAGCACAATGTATTTTTCATATATTAATTGAACTATAGAAGCTTAAAGATAAAATAATACATTTTTAAAGTCAAATAAATTATTTTAAAATAAAATTTAATAAAAATTTACGTAAAAATGTAAATGGTATGTAACGAATAACACAAAATAAGGGTTTTAAATATATTAAAGTCTATTGTAATCGAACGTAATACTAATAAATTACATAAATCATACCATGGATGGGTAAATATGCTAATCAAAGGATAAAAGGTAAGTACATTGATAAAAAATGAGCGTCACGAAAAAGCGTCACGCACTGGCTGAATCGATAACATGTAGCTATCCGTTGGATTTGACTATGAATTGTTATAAGTAGATCAGGTGCCTGTTGAAGCGGATTTTAAAGTAACTAGTGTAAATTTACCGTCTATATAATAATTTAACGTCTAATAAGTACGCTAATCACCTGATTTAGTTATAAACTGTATCATTTATAATAATGAAAACTAATTTTCCAGGCTACAGAATAAATCTACATATAATTTTTTTTTTTTTTTGCTTGTTAAAGAATTAAAAGTAAAAGTTACTTTTCAGTTTAATTACTTAATTTACATTAAAAAATAAAATTGATAGAAAAATCAACATTTTACGAAGATATTTTATAACATAAAAGAATTTAACTTTTTTAAATATGTCTTCAATCAACTCAGTTCTATGGAGGAAATAAATAAATGGAAAAATTTAATTTCTCAGAAATTATTTTAAAAGAATTTCACTCTTATACGCTTGAAATAAATATGAAAATAAATATTTTTTACAATATATGTATGTCATTATTAGTTCATATTTCTTATCAATAAAAAAATTTATATAATAATTTGCATCATATTAAGTAAGAGGCTTCGCTTCCATGGAATATCCACGCACCGAAGCATTCGTTTTTATTTAAAGTAAAAACACATAAAATAATAAAAAGGTACAAAGTAAAAGCGTTAAAATACTACATATAAAAATTTTACTTAAGCATTCTACGCATTCTTTAGCAGACTTTATTCAAAAACAAAGCGTAAGTAACAATTTAAATTTTTGTAAATATCGGTTATCTTTAATATGTATAAAAGCCAAACAATGATGTGAAAGCCCGTTTTTGTATCTTTGAAAACTTGTTGTGAAATTTCTTTATTTTTGATTGAAGCCAAAAGACGACATTATACTTCAGAGGTTAATGTGGATAAGCATAATAAATATTTAATAACGAAGACAAACGAATATTCAAACGAAGACGCTTCAAAGCAAAACAGTACAATTTGATTATGCTACAAATGAAATCAATTCTTTTTAAATTACACTACGATGAAGTATCTTATTCCCGATTTCAAAAAAGTGTATAGCATACAATGAAGAGAGTAATGTAGAATAAATAAATGTAAACGCGGTTTATATTTGAAAGACGTCTAGGAGTTGATGAAAGTCCGAGGAGACGTGTCATAGTGATACTTTCGTAAGCTTCACGACTGTGACCGGATTTGTCAAGATGGAAGCTATGTCCAGTTTCCGTAGACAATGACAGTGCCTTAAGAAAAACTGAAAATAAATACGTTCTATCTCATCGCAGACAAAAATATTTGAGTAAAATCATTTGATAAAACCTTGTCACGGATATTATCACACGAATAGCAATTCAAACAGCACACAAAAGAAAAAAATTATGATTATTCATATCTAATTTTTTAATAACATTACTATGAACACTCATGTTCATAATTTGTTTATTTTTTTAACTACTTTTATAAACTAACAGTGCATAAAGTAGAGACTGTTTCACAACAGAAAGGGGATCATTAATGTTTAGCTTTATATAAATATGGGGAGTGTCCCCAGGACACTCCCCTGGGTTGAGCAATACTTCACTGTAGGTCAGACCAAAGGGAGGAGGGGGGGAAAAAAGAAGCTTTATACAATTTAACCCGTATTTTTTTTTACAGATATGGTATAGGTAAAGCAATTATGGTAAAAATGACACTAATCAGAGTTACAGCCGACCCCTGTAATTAATGAGAGTGAAAGTATCACTTGAAGTGCTGCTAAATTAACATATCATCCGCATTTTTACGGATGTGGCATTCCGATATCAAACATTATATTTGGATCGATGTAGAAGGTAAACGAGAGATTACTCAGTTCGTTTCTCACTTTATAAAATTAACCTGGTATGAGGTGTTTCTAATTTTTTAGAAAAGCTATGTCGTTTTTGGAAGTGGTGCGACTCGTTTAGGTCGCTTACAACTATAATTTTTATGGCACTACAAATGACTAACATGTTCATAAATAAAAAAAACAAAATGCACAGAGAAAAATTTTTTATTTTCGATTTTGATTCTGTCATAAAAGGCATAATATTTTTATTTTAAAATCTATAATTTAAAAAATCCAGGAAAAAATGTGACTAATTGTTTTTACTTTTTTAAATTGAAAAAGACATTCTTAAATTAAGATGTTTTCGAAATTAATTACTGGTAGACGCTTCGATAAACGAACATGAGATTTCACAACACGATCGATTAGCAAATAGATATTAAGATTTTTTTTTTTTACATGTTAATAAAGGATTATGTTCAGATCATTTAATGGCTTAACTCTGTTCTAAATCTTGCTGATAATAATACATCCATTTCAGACGAGATATGAAATAAAAATAAAACATTCAATAACAAAGTTGTGCCAGAAACACTTTTAAAATTTATTTGTTATGTCGGATCACATCTGCCAGTAGTTATTTAATAAATCCTAATATAATTGAAAACAATTTTATCAAGTTTAAAATATATAGCATTATTTCGCAACTAATAACAATGTGTAACTAATTGCAGAAACATATAAGATTAATAAGTACTGCGGCCGATAAATTTAAAACGAATCTAGCACATATGTAACATTGTATAACTCATAAATTATGTAATTTTATTAGTTTTTTAAATAAAAATGAATTCTTTATCAAATAACTGATAAGAACTTAATAATACATAACATTCAAAAAATAAAGTTTTATAAAACCAGTTTTACTCGAGGACTACATTAAGGCACTTTTTCTTCTAGTTCTTCATTTAATATTATCAAATGATTTTACATTTACGACCATCCAAACAACTATACGAAAACCAAAAAATACCGGGTTAGAATTTAAATAAAACATTTTTGTTTTTAAAAAACAAAAGGAAGTCATAAAAGGTCGAAACCAACCAACGCTAAAGAGTAGAAAAGCCCCTCACCAAAAATATAAAATAAACAAGGTTTTGTGTGTCTGTGTATATATATATATATATATATACATATATATATGTATGAATTAAGTATAATTATAATATAATTTACTTAAATATAGTTTATTTAATTTTATTTTCCTCTTGATTGGATACAATTAAATATAATAAGACATATTTTACTTAAAAAATATTATATTTATTAATCTCTTGGGCTAACCAATTAACTACACAAACCTATAAATTAAATTCACTACGTATGCACAACTGTGAGTGTGCAAGAGAATTCTGTAAGATGAATGTATGAATGTGTATTGTCACCTGAGGAAGCTTAATGAATTCAAAGTGAAACGTAGTGAATTTTATTTATAAGTTTGTATAGCTGATTGGTTAACCCAAGTGATTAATAGAGACAATATTTTTAAGTAATATATTACTTGTTATTAATATATAAACATATATACATATAAAAAAATGGAATGAAAAAAAACCACGAGCAATTCACGAGAACCGAAACCTATCGTAATTAGTAAATTATATTTATATTATAGGCTGAAGATACCTGAACTTTGATTCTACTTGAAGGTAGAATGAAGATGTACTACCATGCAACTTGTAGAAATTTTTGAAAATACACGCCGAATCAGTTAAGGAGAACGTTGACCTCAACGTTTCCTTACAATCACTTCTTTTTTTTTATGTGACCTCCTTCATCAATTGCTTTCCAACGAAAATTATTGGAATTCAATAATTTGAACTCCACAGTTCAAATTATTTTTACTCAAGTATAATCTGGCTGTAATCCATTATAAATCCACAATTTGTTATTGTTAACTTGTTTACAAATTTGTCACGTCGTTATAATTCTATTTAGCTGAAACCATATATACTTGATAAGAGAAATGCCGTTACATTCGCACCTTTTTTAACTGGCGATGTAGTTTCAGATTTACGTACATCTCGCATCTCCGAATTTTTCAAATTTATTGCGACTTTAAATATTTATTTGTCAAATTCATACTACTTGCTCATAATCCAAAAATTACATGAAGAGTATCAATGTCTTCCTAATTTGTTGAAAATATAGTGACAATTAAAATGATACCCAATTATTACAAAATTGTCCCGCAATGTGCTTCTTTTGTAAAAAAATAAAAAAACCTGTGAGATAATAAAAGATATAAATCGTAAGATATTATCCGAAGATATAAATCAATTGTACAGTCCGTTAGTAGATTTTTATTGAGTTTATATGGGTTCAGTTAACTAAGGAGGTTTAAAGTACACTGAAAAGGGTGTAAGGCTACTTTTAAGTTTATTTATAGCTTGTGTTTATATTCCTGAATATGTACATTGTAATGTTCTAGTAATGAAAATTATGATTTCTAGTTGGGGTCGGGCATCTTTTTACTTCTCATTTATTCTTAAAAAATACCTGTGGAACATATCCATAGTTATAAAAAAGAAGCCAGTCGCGGGACTAGCCAACAATCGTGGAACTAGCATTGTTTTAAGTGAAAACTTGAAACAATGAGTACCGATCACTGGTTAATTATTATATTTGATTCTACTGCTGATTCTAAGGTATCGGATTATTCATTTAAAATGGCTTAATAGACTACTTAAGAAATCTATTTATAATACAGTGTAATGGATATACTTTATGTTTGTGATTTAAACAATAAAAAAAAAATGTTATATATACAAACACTTATTATATATATATATATATATGCGTGTATGTGTGTGTGTGTGTGTGTGTGTGTGTGTGTGTGTGCTTGTACGTGCGCTCGCACACACATTTAAACAATTATTTTAAAATTAATTCTATATAGATAACTTAACAAAGACTTCAATACGTATAGATAAACACAACCTATCTACAAAGCAACGTGCTCCGGATAACTACTCATTAAACTCAGTATAGCAATAATATATTTAAATATAATTACGTATGTATATTTAATGATCCAAAAATAAAGATAAAGCTGAAAATTGAGCAAATTAAGCAGAATTAAAAAAAAAAAATTAAAGACTCCACAACACAAAAAACAGAGGCAAGTGTTTTTTTAGGTTTATTATAAAAATGAAGTTAAAAATTAATTAAATAAATTGATAATAAAAAATTTAATTGGTTTTAAAATTAATTTCATATAAACAACTTAACAAACACTTCAAACGTGTAAGTAGACATAACCATATCTACAAAACAACGTGCTCCGGATAACTACACAGTCTTTCTATACTTTATTAATGTATACGTATATCGTAACGGTATACAAGAAGAGGAAAAAGAGCGGGAGAAAGAAAGAGAAGAGGAATCGACGTCTTTCTTTACTGTATACTATTGTAAATGTATTTGCGTATATGCGTTAGTATACAGAAAAAGAGAAAGAAAGAGAAGTGTATCGAGAATTACCGACGGATCATCGATGTTTTTTCTCCCACCTCTCATTCTACATATATTATACCTATACATGTATAAATTCTCGCTCCATGTCTTTCTCTCCAATATATATGTTTAACGTCTCGGGATGAATTTTGATTACGAGTCAGGTATTTTTTCTCCATGCGAAAGTCTATCAAAAAAGTGTCCGGCAAAAAGCGCCAAATAAAGTTTTCACTTCAAAAACCATGAACGTTTTAAAATCATTTAATCGAACGAAAAAGTGATGAGGAGGCCGATAAATAGGGTAATAAACAACAAAATAAGGAAATAAACAAGGATCGGCTAATAAACAACATGTTTAAATCTCAAACTGTTTTTATCGGATTATTTTTTTATAGCTGCAAAATTTTGCTTTCCTAAAAAATTTCTTGAAAAAACATTTATTTTATTTTCCGAGTCAATAAAAACAAAACGTAAAACGACCTGCAAGTGTTGCAATACAAATTTGCGTAGAAAAATTTGATGATTTTAACGATACTAAAACTATTATACGGCTTTTTTTTTAATTATTGTTTGAAATTCACCCGCAAATTATAGTTTTGATTTTATATCCAGTAGGCCACATGAGAGACATTACACTAATGAAAGGATTATTTTAAATAGATCAAAACAGAATTTCCTTTTCTAATACAATTTACATAATATTACAGTTAAAATAATCAACAAATAGCGTTTACTAATTCTTCTACACAAAAGGAAAAAAATTAATTCTCTGTAATTTAACCAATAAATAAACTACATAGACAAGATCACCTCATTACCAGGGAAGCTGCTTATTTCATTAATATCTTCTTCTTCTTCATCATAGAAAAAAAGATGCAGTGATAAATACTTTGAAAAAAGAAGATAATACAAAATTATACTTCAAGAAAAATTGTCTCGTGTTCACAGATAATGAGGCAAATTAAATTAGGAGAAAATAAGCTCTATTATAAAAAATAAACAAGACCTAAAAAAACACGAAACCAAAATACAACGGAACGTGTATCTATAGATTAAATCGTAAAGGAAAGAATATTCAACATAAAGTTAACCAATTAATCTCAGCGATAGAAAGAGTTAAATTACTATATTTAATTTACTTTAAAATGTACTTGACAATCCACGATTCATTACATAATCTTTTTTCTACTAATAAGGGAAAAAACGTGACGGTGATGATAACCGATTATTACGTACGCACAAGAAAACAGAACAGAACTACTGAAAAAACGAAAAAAAGATGAAGAGTGGTTTCGTTTTCTTTAACTTACATTCTTTAACAAACATTTCTTATTCTTCTTCCTTATACTTTCCAGATGAGTAGCAACGTAGTGAGATCACAAGGTAAACTTACAATCGAAACCACTTTTTAAACTTGATGTATATATTCTGACCTGAATGTAAACCAGCGTTGAGCAATGCGGTGCACTAATAAGAATAAATTCTATTCTATTGGAATGGAATATATATTATCACAGCAAGAATTTCTATTTGTGTTGATTTGCCGAATAAGAATAAAGTTTCGATTTCATTAAAACAAAATAACAACAACAAAAAATCCTGTTTCTTTAAATAATGAATTTTTTCGCAAAAAAAAAAAATCGAAAGATTTCGGAAAATTTAAGAGGATTGTAAAAAAATATATATATTTATATTAGTTACGCTACAAATTGCTGAAAAAAGATCTGGTACAATTAAAATACAAGAGAGAAGCATACCTGCTCCTAGATAATCAGTTACAGCAAAAGAAATTAGAACATCGGCTTTTGAAAATAAGTCGGTAAAAATAACGGCTGATATACAGAAGATCCATGATCTTGCCCTTTATTTATCATTTGATTAATTTATTTTTTATCCAGTTAAAATTAGATCAACTTATTATGTACGTTTGTAAAAATGATGACGATATCCCACCAAATAATTATAAATGCAGATAAATGAACTGCAAGGAAGCTACATAAAAAATAAGCCTATAGATAAATAACTAATCACTTGACCGAGCGAAACGAGGTAGTGGTATAACTTAACCTTTCGGTCGTTTGTTAATTTGATTTAATTTATGACGGTTAAATCCAAATGTACTTTCAAACTTTTATGGAAAATAAAATAAGTTCTTTCCTCTTAGGCGGTACGACTAAATGTTGGACACGGGAACACGGAGATGAAGTGATCACCCCACTGTTTCTAATAGGTATACTACAGAAATCACTCACAATTTTCAGTCTGATCTCATCAGCGACTACGCATTAGATATTTCACTTTCGCAGTTAACTTATTTTTAAACCAAAAATTTATTCTACTTTTCTATAATATTGGACCTTTTTTGGTACAATATTTAATATTACGTTGGGTAGTGATAAAGTTATTTTTAAATCACCTTTTGGTCGAATTCTTAATTCAGACAATAACAAAAGAAAACATGGAATATAATGGAAGTATCTCCCCGATACGTACCATTCCATCGCTGATATCCAGTGTCCTCAGAAATAGTGACTAAATCATCTTCCCTGATTGATTACAATCGTCGGTTCTAGTTTCAATTCAATCAAACCGATCGAGGATTATTGTCCATAAAACTAAAATTTTATTTTAATTTAAATACGGATTATTTCACATCTACTTTTGAAGGTATAATAATGAAAAAAAAAAAGGAAGAATAATCTCCTCATTTACAATCATAAAAAAATTAAATCAATCACCAGTAAAAATTTGCTGTTCATAGCCTTTAACTCAGTAATAATTAACGATCTCCATGGCGGGAATGGTAGCTTCTGGCTTTTCATCCAGGTTCTAACCCGGTCAGGCATGACATATTTTATACTCCACAATTTTCTATTTCCGTATTCTCGCATTCAAGTTTCTGAGCTTCTGTGGTTAATCAATTCATCAAGAGAAAAACATTAATTAAATGTTTAACTATTTAAAAAATATTTAAAATTATGCGATACGCCATTATAATATTCATATAGACCGTTACTGAAAAGTTATTGTATGTGTTTATTCACGATTTTTAAAAATTTTTTATTGAATTTATAATCAAATTAAACTCAATAATCACCTTAATAATATAATACAGTTCTCAATCTCCTGTCAATAAAAAGTATAAAAATATGAACTGTTAAATAAAAGGTAATTATAAAACAAACTGTCAGTTATAAAATACAATGTAGCAGGTGACTGAATTAATAAACTGGAAATTTAAAATAACAGATTGTGAGACTTATGGTTTATTTTCATTAGTAACAGACGTATTTTCTGTTCTACTGTTTTATGCTGGATATTAAAAAAAATAATAAATAACATCAAAATTTACTAATAAATTCATATAAAGTGATGTATATATATTTTGTACACAAATTTTGCTAATAACGATATACAAAGGAGCAAAATATAATTATTATGAGTAATTAAAACAGTAGTTTGCATTTCTCTAATTAAATTTTTTTTTGCTCACGAATCAAAACCCAAAAATGAAAATAAAAAAATTCAATAAAACAATAATAATGTTAAAACATTTGTGTTAAGTTTGATTTTCTGTTTTATTATTTGTTTTTTTTTTTATGGTTATTGTCTCTACCTGTTGAAAGCTTTTCGTTGGGTCCCTTACTTAGTGTTATGAAATGCTACACACCCATATTTCGCAACTATGGCAGCTAGTTGTGTCACTCTCTGTACCTTCCCACGACTCGCCTTTAACTCCGTTCCCGCACTTGAGTCTATTGTGCGTGTCGGTACGAGCTTTCCTTATTTCTTTTTTATCGTTTTGGTTTTTAGTCGGCCCGTAACGATTCTAGCGAATAGGACGTTCTTCGACTCCTGGGTTCGCCAGTTTTTTAGTTCTTCGCGCTTTATCAATTTCAATAATTCTCTTAGTCGGCCACTCATGGATCCATTGGTTTTCTGTATTCACGATCCTTCAGTTTCAACAATCCTTAATAATTTAAGTGTAATATTTTCTGTTTGTTTTAAGTCTTGATCTATGATATTATATATTCAATGGTGTTAATTCTTCAACTTAATTGTCTTC
>JAAAKQ030153519.1:0-12900 GCA_010016005.3 Zanna intricata | reverse complement strand
CTATCACTCGGCTACGGAGGCTGGCCTTTTGGTTAAAGCTATAAAGAAAGGCACATGCAGATTTGATTCTGAAACATTTGTCAGGACTTGTCAACATTTTCAGTACCCATTGTGCACATAGTTTATTGACAGCCTAGTGTATCAGTCACAATTGTCAACAATATTCTTTGAAACTTCTGTTAATTCTAGAGAAAGATTGCTAATTATAAAGTGGCAATGTTTCCTCAGTATTGCATTCACATGTTCAACAAGATCATCAGTCCAGACACTTCTCTGTTCACTGTGAACATTTGAATGGCCTCACAATACCGTTGAGGCAATGTTACTGAAATGAGGAAAAGTGAGGAAAAATGAGGTATTTTTCCTTCACTCATTGCCATAAGGCAATATGTTTCACACAATTGATGGTGAATTTCAGCAGTATTATGTTCTCTTAAGTTTAGAAATCTAATTGATGATTGAACTTCACAACTGGCAGGATTTGTTATTACTGCACTCATTTTAACACACTGTCTTGCAAAGGTAAACAGCAATGAACTGATGGCAATGTGGGGGTTATATGCCCAACAGGCTACTTAGAGCCACTGTACATGTGCGAACCAATCGATATTGTCAATCACTATTTATAACTCATCTTTTCACATAATATTCTATATTCTCCTTTAACATTAAATTTCAAAAGGCTTTTTTACCAGGATTCTCTAATAACAACACTGCCAAGAAGTGTTACATAGCACAGTTATTTTGCGAAAATTTGTTTTCAGAAACATGGAACTGACCTTGAATAGACCTTAAATAGCAAAAGTAAATACAGAAGGAATACTAATGTTTTTATCTTGATCTTTAGAATAAATCTATTTAAAAAAGAAATTACATGAAAAGAAATAATTTGAGAAGAGGTTTTAAGAAATTTTGGAAAACAGAAAAATCTTAAGAAATTCGTTTATCTATAAACTTGTATTTTTATTTAATTTAGTTTGAGAACTTTTCAAACATACTGTGTATAATCTTAACAGAAGGCATGATGATTAACAGGAATTGAAGGAATTGAGATTGTGTTAACAGCACCCAGATTTTCAGGAATTGAGATTGTGAATTTAGGAAGTGAACCTTCTAGCTCATGGAAAACAGCCTAAATTTCTGTACTTTTGCAGCATGTTCTCAACGATTGATTTGAAGCTGAGCTTCTTCTTATTGATCAGAAATTTGGTTACTATGTCTTTAAAGGCTCCCCAGGCTTCTTTTTCTGCAACTTCAGTTTGTTTTTCAAAATCTTTGAAAGGTTTTCTACTAATGTCAGGACCAGTAAAGACACCCTTTTTTAGTTTGGCAGTTGATAAGACTGGAAATCTGTCACAGATGTATTAAAACATTTACCTTCTTTTGGTAAAGCTTTGACAAAATGCTTCATCAAGCCTAATTTCATATGCAAAGGTGGAAGGAGAACTTTATTTGGATCTATGAGAGGTTTTCAAAGCACATTTTTGGTTCCAGGTTCTAATGAAGCTCTTTTTGGCCAATCTTTCCTTATCCAATGATTCTCTCTGTCTCTGCTATCCCAGTCAGACAAAAAACAAGGAAACTCTGTGTATCCTCCTTGCTGTCCTAGGAACATTGAAATTATTTTGAGATCACCGCATGTAATCCATTTATGATTGTCATATTTAATTTTATTGAGAAAGAATTCCAAATTATTATAACCTTCTTTTAAATGGTCAGAATGTCTGACAGGTATTGATGGATAAATATTTCCATTGTGAAGAAGGACAATTTTGAGGCTTCTTTTTGACGAATCTATGAACAGTATCCAATTGGTACTTTTGTATGCAATGTTAAATCAAGTCAAAAGTCAATGTACATTAGTGCAGAAGACTAATTCTCCTTCTTCTGAAAAATATGGAAGAAAATTCTCTTCTTTGTACTGGAACCAGGAGAACGAGGTTCCAGCTGCGAGCAGTTCTTCTTTTTAAGCCTTGAACCAAGCAAGGCTTGGTTCAAGTTAATTTTTTTTGTCAAATGAAAGTCTTGAAACAAATAATTTACATCAGACTGTGATTAAATTAAAGCTCTAGTGAACAGAAATCTTTGGGTTCATACTCCTTGATGTTATCTTCAATTAAATCACTTGTGGAACTGCCTATTTCAGGTAAATTTTCTGCTGGAATTGGCATTAGTATGTCTGGACTACAAGGAAACAGACGTAAAATGAATGGCATATTTGGATAGACAATTCTTTTCTTATTCTTCAAATTGAAACCAAGAATACCAGTTGAACAAAAGTAACAATCATTGATGTGATTTCAAGGCTCTCGCCATACCATCAGAACTCCAAATCTGAATGCTTCTTCTTCACTCTTTAACCACCAATCTAAGTCCTTCAACACATATGTAGCAAATGTAGTGGAATGCCTAAGTTTAGTCTTGATCTTCTATTTTCACTTCAAAATATGCGAGGTGCACTTGTCGAACTAAAGTTGTTATATTTCTTTTTTCCTTTCTATCTTTAACGCACAAGAAACGTAACAAAAAGATTCTGCAGAATTTTTGCATCCTCTTGAAGCCATTTTGAAAAGGAAGTTTGCTTTATATCCTGAAAATATATTTTCCACTGACAAAATGTGTTTGATCATCGAGGATGGAAAAAACTTGAGTTACGCATGCTGATGATTGAAACAGCACTGATATTAGTTGCATGGTACACGAGTGGCATAAATGCTGCCAATAAACATTTTACATCTTGTTAAGTCTTGTCACAACCTGTCGGAAGACCTTTCCCACCATCTCAAACATCCTTGCCTTACTCTTCAGACCACTTAACTGTTTAGCTATATGAGTGCAGAGTATAAGCCAAAAAAGTGAATTTGAAATTTGCGAACAATTCTGAGTGATAGCAAAAAACAAAGGTTATTTTTGGATTCAGTGCTAAGAAATACATAGGAACTGATTATCAGTTAAAAAACAATCCACAACTCAAATTTTGCAGGCTTGTGTTACAGATATTTCTTTAAAGAAAATAATATGAATAAGTGTTTTAACTAGTCACCCTTTCATTAATAAAATACAGAATTTTTTAATTTAAAAATACAATACATATATAGAATCAGCTCAGAATTTACACTGTACTGATTAAATGCTCTGAGTTATTTTTATTCAAGGACAGCATTACTGTTAACTGAAAATCTTAACATAATTTGGATGAAAAAACTGAACCATTATTAGAATTAGTGCATTTTTATAAACATCATAATATAAGCAACTGATACTTGAAGATAAAGATGTAGTTAATATGTTGATGTTAAAGAAATCAGTGGAAAAAAAAATACGGTACATACAAATTAAACAAATGACTTGTGATAATATGTTAATTTGTGCTAATGATAAGGTATATGTCTATATTATCGTAAATGGTTATTCACTAGCAAAGTGACCAGAATGTCAGTTTCTAAGTAAAGGTTTGAAGATTTTATTCCCGGCTAGGGTCAATTATCACCATCACAAAAGATAATTTACTGTAACTGGATATCAGCTAGTAGCGAGTGATTGAACAAAACAATTAAAATTATTTCTGAGTGCTGTGAAGTATAAATGGTATTATACCTTAAAATGATAAATAAACATTAACTGGTAAAGTTTAATTAAAAAGCTACATAAGCCAATAAAAAATCAATTAATTTTTTGTAAGGTCTCTAATTAATACTATACTTAATTAATAAATATAAATAATAGTTGTTTATAATTCCAACATTTAATATCCATTGTAAATTAAATGCAACATGATTGTAGGGAAGTCATCTCATCTCAGTCATAAATGTTTTGTATGGATTGATAATGTAGTTACCATTAATGTGTTTACTTAGTGCTTTATTACATTATTTGTCATGAGTTCATCGTATAGCCACAAATTTATCGGTGCTAATATTTTAATACAGTTTGTTATTCTATGTGCATCAAAGTTATTAAATGAGTCACAATCTTCACCAATTACTCCACGCAGAAAAATTGGACTTACTGTCACACAAGTCTATATGCTAACAAGTTACTACCTGTTTGACTGTATTCTGGACTTCTATATAAATAATGAATTTTTTTTACTATTAAGGTAAGTTCCTTTAAAATTAAAAATCTATTCTCAGAATGATTCCCTGGAATTAAATTTTAATTGCATAACATGAATCCTACATAATTTTTTTTTGTATGCTTACTTATAGAATTAATAGTTAAGTTTAAAAATTCCTAGTGAAAAAAAGGTAATTGATTTCACCTGTCTGAGGTGTCTTCCAGTTCATCCCATTCCAGGCTTGGTAGGGTTTCTTCTTCTGCAGACTGTGGTATTTTGTTATAATCCTTTGACTCTTCAGTAGGGGTTGTTTGATAGTTTGCTAGTTCTAGAGAAATACTTTGGTTGATTGTTGTTAAACTGTACAATCCTAAAACAAGTGATATCATCGATACTAAAAGTAATAGTTACAAGAAGCAAAACAAAATCAAAATATTTCCTGCACCCAGAAATTTATCAAAATGTAAAATAAAATTACAGAGTATTTTTAAGAAACGATATGGTGTGATTTAACTTAAAATATGTTCAATAATGCCTTACGAAAATGATTAACAGTCAAAAAGGTTTCTAGTTTGATGCTTTTATACTGTTAGAATCTCAATTAACAACTCAACAAATTTACTACATCAGTATCTAACTTAATTTATTACCTTATTAAAACAGAAGTTTTTCTTTTCATTTAAAAAAACAAATATATAAAAATTTAATTTAAATAATAAATATACTACTATCGTATTTACATGTTATAATATAATATAATATAGGTGTAGATATAAACTTGACAACATAAAATGCGATCTTACTACACCAGTAGTGTTACTTAATTCCATCAGGTAATATTTTCAGAGAATTTCTAGCCATCAAAAATAACAAACTCCCACAGAACTAAGGCTTTAAAATTTAACTGTCCTTGTATAAAGATGATGTCTCCTCGATTTGCAACAAATGCTATTTCTGGTACAGTAAATGACAATTTTTTTTAACAAGGTTAAGAAGATAAAAACTGGAAAATATAATGAATAAGCCCTTTAAGCTTCTCAGATAGTTCTCTCTAAATGAATAATTTAGTTAAAGAACACTGACCTACGCTACACTATAGAAATTGTTCTAAATACAACTTTTTAATAAGTAATCACAACTATCAATATTTATTATAATAAGCAAACTGTTTAAATTATAACCTTCACACTCCTGTTGAGAATTTGTTATATTTAGGTAGTATTCTGTTTACAGTGATTATCATTTTGTCATAATAGTTTATCATAAAATAGGAGAAAGACATAATAAAATAATCTGAACACAAAACATTTAATATACTTCAAGAAAACGATTGCGATACCTTTGGTAAGGTAAGGTAAAACTTTTTTGCTGATAGCTGACAATTACAGTTACTGTTTAAGAGAAAAAAAAAGATCAGTAGTAGTTAAGACACAAGACTTGAAGAAATATGCAGACTACATAAAGCCACAGAAGGTAAGAAAGAACAAAGAGCTAAGATAACAATATGAATATTTTTACTGAAGTTAAGATAATACTTGTATATCTACACTATGTGGAGTGCATCACAAGAAGAGAAGACGGAAGCAGACTAAAGGAAGTTTGGAGTGAAATAATGTAAAAGATTAGTCTGCGTGGTAGACATAAAGCTTAAATGAGAAAAGAAATACAAAAAAATATCAAGATAATAGGAGGTCTATTATCTATCTTCCACTACTTTTTCTATCAGTGGAAGATAGAAAAAGGTGTAATGATTATAAGGACTGGGTTTGGTTTACCTAGCCACAACAGTAAGTAGTCTATTTTTTTTTTTAATGTAAATATTATATTTTTATTACACACCATCTTAAAATATTTGCTAAAAATATAATTTTAAACACATAAATTAATCAATATCATTACACTAAACAGTAGAGATCCTTTTCATAATTTATATTAAAAAATTCTTGTCATTTAACAGCATCTACAGTGAAAAGAATCATAAATAAAAAAAACACTTGTCGAGTTACACAAGAATTCTTAAGTAATGTAACATGAGTGACATGACAAGAATGATCACATCACATGTATGACTGTTTTCACTAAAGAAGTTTTTTAAAAAGCCAAACATGTCTGTGAGGTTGATATTTAAAAAAAAATACAGGTAACATAATTTTTTTTTAATAAAAATAATTTTGAATATTTGAACTGTTTAATTTAATATGAATTAATTTAAAGCGTATACTGTTTGGGTAAAATTATTTAAAATTAAATAGTAAAAAAAAGTTAATGAACCAGTTTAAATAACAGAGTATGACGATCATTCAAATTTAAACTGGAATATTGCCCATGGACTAAAGAAGAGCAGTGAATGTGGTGGGGCCTTAAGCTAGTTAGTTGGATAGGTGGAGGGGAGCAACTAGCTAGCCACACCAGTAGGTCACGTTTCTACATCAGTTGCAGAATGTCAGAGAAGGAAGTACAATCGTGCACAATGAATTATAATCCAATTTGTTGCCAACGAAGGTGTCAAATACTCTAAAATTCTGACTCCACTCCAGGTCACAGGATATGCTAGTCTGTCAAAAACTCAAAAGTTTGACTGAGCCAAAAAAAAATTTAAGTGGCTGTGATGCAGTGGAGAATGAAAGCCATGAACATTATCCACAGACCATCGTCAATGATGACAACATTCACACTGTTTGTGACCTTGTGAAAAGTGGCCCCCCCCCCACGCATAAGTATTGATGAAGTTGCATCAGAGGTAGGCATAACTGTTAGGAAAGTGCATACAATTTTTTCAAACACTCTTGGATATAGCAAAGTGTCGGCGAGGTGGGTTCCATGTCTTCTCACTGAGGCGCAGAGAATTGTCTGAAAAGTCATTTATCAGTGTCCTCTGAATCGCTTTGAGGAAGCAGAAGAGGCATTTTTGAACTGTACTGTGATTTGCGATGAGAAATGGATCCTCCACCAACCACTACACCCCAGAAAGCAAGAGAACAAGTATGGAGTGGTGGAAAAGTTTGGAGGGGGCACCAATCAAGGCTAAGAAACACTTGTCAGCTGCAAAAGTTCTGGAAACTGTCATTTTTGGACTCAATTCGTATGCTGCCAATTGATTTTTTGCATCAATAAAAGACAGAAAATGTAACATACACATTCTATTTTGTAACAAATGTTTTGTTCTCTAAAAGGTGGGTGCTATTTGTAAGCTAAATTTAATCAAAATAAGATTTAAAAAAATCATTTGTTGAATTACAAATGGAATGAATAAAATTAATAGCGCACACTACTCCAAGAGTTATTGTAGATGAGCAATCATCTGATTATAGGGGATGTAGTTATATTGGTAAAGATTTGGGTAATCTTTTCAGAAACTGATATCATATGTGTTCATAAGATACTATTATACCTTACTGAGATTTTGTTAAGACTTATGACACAAACTGTCATTAGAAAAATATTTTCCAATGGGAAGAGTAACTTCTTTTCATTCAGGAATTTATGAGCAATAACTTATCAAGAAAGAAATAATACAACAACATTTTTGACTTCTACCATTTTTCACTATAGTAGACAAAACAGACCAATCAATGTGAATGTTTAAAATATACTTGAAAGTATGAGATTGGTGGAAGTTTCTTTACATTAGTTATGAAATGCAGCTTACATTCTATGGATCTAAAATGCCACTATGTTCAAAGCACAGCTGTATGTGCCCCAATGTCCAGTTGTTCATCTGCAACAGCATATCAGGGGTTATAATCTCAAATGCTGACTGAACAGCATCTTGGAATTGCTTGTTGTTGACATATCTGCGTGTTCAGATTTCTTCTTTTACAAAACCCTAGAGTGCACTGTCAGGTACGTTCAGCTCAAGGCTTCCTGCTAGCCAAGGCAGTGAAGCCAGTAATTCTTCTGACCATGTCCAATCCAGCGATTCAGAAAAAATTTCATTGAGGCATTTGCAGACATTAAAAACAAAAAGGAAATGCACATTAAAAGCAGCAAAATGCACTAGAGCACTGTCTTGCTGAATCATAATGATGTCAGCAATCCCTTCTGCTGTTAATTCTGGAAGCACCACTCTTCGGTCGTTCTCATATAACTGTATTAACTGCAGCATTTAAAAAATAAGGACCAAGGAGATGTTCAGTTTGTATCCCAGCTCAAATCATAACATTAGATGGACAGTGTTCAATTTCCTCAGGATTGTCTTTCACCCAGCAAAAAAACATTTCAATTATGGAAGCGTTGATAAATCGCAAACTTGTCTGAGAACTTGATATCCTTTTTATCATTTGCTCTTGGAAAGCGTTCAAGCAATAACTGGTGTGCATTAACATATTGATGACGGTCATTGTCACTCAACTCATTAACTGTAGCTGGACAAAAACATTTAACTTTCAATTCCTTCTGTATATGGACTAATCGTCGATTTTGGAATGCCTAACTCTGCAGAACGTTTGGTCGTTGATTTCATCAGTGTTTGTTGAGTTGGTGCCTCCTCAGCTTGACTGCTAGGTCTACCACTGCATGGTGCATCAAGAACACTTCCTGTTACAAAACCCTTTTTCTTTCATATCAGCAGTGTTTGTCTACATCCGCATACTGCTGTGCTTTGGACTTGGTGGAACCCACAGATGTTGTAGATCCATAGAAGATAAGCTGCACCTATCCTAATAATTTCAAAACTAGCGTAAAGGTACTTCCTGCCCACCTGTACAACGTATGGAACTCAGTGAAAGGCATAGTTACTATACTAAATACCCCATTTAAGTAGATAATAAAGGACTTCATTTTTATATGATAATGAACATAATCATTGTTTGACTAAGGAAAATGGATAAGAAGTAAATGATAAAAAACCTTACCTTTAAAACATCTTTTTGCATTCTCAATTCGCTCAGTTTGTGGTTCTTCATTCAATTCACCAGCTTCCATAAGACTTGACAAACCAGGAAGATTCCGGCTTCCTTTGATAGTAACAAATTCCTCATCCATAGAAAGACAACTGCTTTTAATTTGATCTATTTCTTGTTGCAGTTGATCTAGTCTGGCAAATGTTGTAGTATCTATGTCGAAACTTAATTCAGATATATTGTCAGATGAAGTCTCTTGTATGATACTGACCGACGATGAATCACAATCCAAATGATCTTTACCATTAAGGATGGGACTGGAATTTGTTGAAAGTACATGTCGTACAGGACTTGATTTCATTACACATGAATCTGTCTCTGATTTACATTTAAATGTTCTTTTCATAGGAACCTACAAGCATAAAAAGTGACAAATATTTATTTACAACTAGTAATTATAAATTTTCATTACTGATGTTACAAATTAAAAAATAATCTAAGATTCATTTAGGAATATTACATATCAAATATGTTCAAATTCAATTTTTCCAATAAAAGATTCACTAAAAATAAAAGCTATATATTTCATTTCTGTAGTAGAAAATGAAATGTAGTCATTTCATATCATGAAATTATAAAAGAAAAAATAATTCTACAACCTAGGCTACAATGAATTTTCATTAACAAGTTTTTCATGTTTTAAAAAAGTACTCGTAAAGTATTATTTTAATATTTATATTAAACATTAAAAACCGTATATAATTTAGTGCTGCAGTTTTTGTTTCACTTTATATTGAGTTTTCTTTATGATAATCTAGCTTTGGGTTTAAGTTAATTTTTTTCAACTCAGAGCATCATATGTTCTAAATTTGTACACAACGACAGTGACACTACACTTTGATAAACAATATATAATTCAATACTACTAAAAAAGTACATTATCATTACCTATATCACATTGATCTAACGTATTCAATTGCAGATAGTTGTGAAAAATAATTAAGATTATTTTAAGCCTTTTACATATTTTAAAAGAGAATAAATCCTTTATAAACAATAAATAACAAACTGATTAACATCAGAGACAAATGATAAACATAAGAAAAGTTTGCTTTAACGAAAATTGTATATGATTAATCATTAAACATAATTTTCCAATACAAAAATCTAGAACTGAATGTTCTCACAAAGGGAGATGTGATTGACTTAATGTTCAATAAATAGTTGAACTGAAAGTGATTTTAAAAGGAGGGGCTGGTATAAAAAGTTTCAAGACCTATATGGTTGTAATCTCTATTAGAATATCATAAATTACCAAAATATTTTTAATAATTTATTTTGAATTCATATTCTTTAACAGAATGGCAAAATTAAAAAGATCTAAATCAGAAGATGAACTGCTTTCAAACCTACTGCATTTTCCAATTTAATAACAAAAAAAAAGGAGATACTTAAATATGTGAAGTTTTTTTTTGTTTAACCTCCGGAACCACCGTTAAGGTACATCTTCAGAGGATGAGATGAATGAATTGCAGTGTGTGTGAAAAATGCCATGCCTGACCAGGATTCAAACCTGGGACCTCCGGATGAAAGGCCGAGACACTACCACTCGTGCCACAGAGGCCGGCAAGATGTAGAAGTTAAAAGTATACGAACTAAAATTCAAAGAATAAAATTTATTTCATGGGAACTCTTCTCACTCCCCATTCATTCCAAGAGAATCTACCTCAGAAACTGAATCAATGTTTAAGATCAACATTTGTCTCAATCATATGTAACATCATATGAGACGGGACTACACAATGAATTTATGGAGCCTTAATGTGGTGTTGCCTCAAGTCTACCTGTACTCTAACATTCTTATAGGATATTTATATTCTATAAGTTAAAAATAATGTAATCTATCTCTATTATATTCCATAACCTAAATAGTTGTAGGTGACCAGACATGATATAAATTCTTCGAAGAAAATGGCATAGCAGTGTTCCAGAGTAAGATGATATAGCACAAGTAACAGGAAAAGTTGGAGTGGAATAGTTACTGATTATATTATCCTCCACAATTTTTCAAATACTGTAGTGCAACAACATGTCTAACCAACAGAACTGCAGTGACATTAAAATAAGTTTTGAAAGCTTCTAAAATATCCATAGAATGACGGCTATGGACCCAACAAAATATAAGATAAAATTTGCTGTCTTACCTATGGTCTTACACTACCACTAAACACTAAGGAAAAGGTTATTCATGTAGTGCATAAAAGAATGAACAATTTGAAACAAAAGTAAATAAAAATTTAATGGTGAATGATAGTATAAGTACAGTATAGTATAAGGCCCAGCTTTATCTGACAAGCAAGCTCAGCCTTAGTTGGGCAGAGCCTCTCTACTGAACTAGATAAATACCAAGGACTCAGTTACTCTAAAAAGCATCAGATGGTGTGGATCCTGAGGGCACCAGCTAAAATCTACAGAAGACTAAGAAGGAAATAATCAAGGATAAGAAAAAATCCACCACAGAGGTATCATGAAAAAAGATAGTTCTGTCTAAGTGAGTACAACTCACTTCCAAGTATCAAGCTAATCCATCTCACCCAAAATCCCAACAGTGATTGATTTATCTTTACTAAGGGTGATAGTAACTTCACATTATCGATCAACAATTTGCAAAGAAAAGAGCTGAGATATATATAACATCTGTTCTTCCTCCAGACAAAAAACAGCCATCTTAAAACAAGCTCAGTCTTCCTTAAATATAACCCTCTTTATTCCTAGAACTGCATAGTACAATTCAGGGTAGACATCTCTTTAGGAATTGTGGTCAAGGTGTTTCAAAATATCACAAAGAATATACAATGTAATTCACACCAGGATAAGATCCTGATTCTGGTAATACATTACAAATGGTAGCTGGAAAGATACTATTAAGTAAATTTTGTTACATGACCAGTAATAATGTAAGCTGGCCAAAATAGGCAAATACAGACCAAATATCACTAATCTACATCTAATTTCTTCTTTTTATGCGTACAAATCTGTGGCTATTCATTTAATCATTTATTATTCAGTTATTTATTTGGTGTTCAGTACGACCATTCAATAACATTGAATATACATTGTTAACATTTCTGTACAATGTTTATATTTCCTTTATTAGTCATTAATTCACATTTTGGAAGGATTTCTATTTTTTCAAATTGTGAATATACTTGTAACTTTTAACAAAAATAAATCTTATTTGTTAAGTTTTGAAAGCTTCCAAAATACCCAGAGAAGTAACAAGCAATTCAGTTTTGATCGGCTGCTGTTGAGTATGCACTGTTTATGCAATACTCACTTGCTCTAGCAAATTATGTCCTCTACAACATATGGATCCCATACACTATAATCATCTGCTTTATCTCTTTATATAATTTATCAATTTTTAGGAACATGTCTGTAGAAATCGGTCGGAAGACTATTGAGACAGGTTAGAGTATGAGGTTTGATAAAAACATTATATACGGAATTTTTAAATTTTCTGTGCTGTACAGGTCCAATTGTCACAAATTCTTTTTTGTTGTATTGGTACACTTGTCCCTAACATATATTTACATCAGTAGTCATATTAGATGCTTAGTTTATTGTTTTGTTTCAAAAAAGCTACATATGTTTTTGTGCGGTCAGTGATTTTCAACTTGTGGAAAAAATGGAACAAAGAATTTGCACTAAATTTTGCTTACGAATGGAATGAAGTCCAGCACTGCATTGAATATGTTGAATGTTACTTTCAGCAATTTTTTTATGAATAAAACAAGCACTAACAAGTGGTAAAAACATTTCCAAGAGGGTTGTGATGATGTTGAAGATAATGAGCACCAGCACAACCAACGATATCGAAAAAATAAAGAAAATGGTAATGGACAATCGCCAAATCACTATCAGAGAGTGGTAGCGTCTCGGCCTTTCATCCGGAGGTCCCGGGTTCGAATCCCGGTCAGGCATGGCATTTTTCATACACGC
>JAAAKQ030153508.1:0-12900 GCA_010016005.3 Zanna intricata | reverse complement strand
ATTTTTCACACACGCTACAATTCGTTCATCTCATCCTCTGAAGACATAACCTAACGGTGGTTCCGGAGGTTAAACAAAAATTAAAAAAAAATAAAAGTAATATTGTGTGATCCATTTACCTTTGTTTAATTATACCGGTAAATCCAGGACATGAGCTAATATATCCATCAATGCCAACATTTTCTGCTCTAAGACCAACATGTGATCCAATGTTATGTCTTTCCTGAGCTCGTCTTATTTTCCATTCAGGAACATTATTGTCACCATCAAATTTTCTTTTAGTACCCCTACCTTTAAAAAAACACAAAATCTTACAAGTAAAAGAATTATGAAAAATATTTAGTTAAATCCTTAAAAATAATCTATGTGGAAAATTTAATTTTCTAGCGCTTTCTTTTGGTATATCAATGGTCGGATATAAATTTTCAAGGTCCATTATCAATAAAATGGTAAGCATAAGAGATGTGATCAAAAAATACAGCGAATGAATTTTTATAGCAGCAACTACTTACGCTGCATCTATTTCAACAAGAATGTCTCATACCCTCATGTGTTGAGACAGGCAGTGACAGGTTTGAATACGTTCCGGCTCGTCAGTCTGCTTCTATAGCAGTTACAGTGAGGTTGTGTTTGCAGTATCTGTTGTGAAACATGAATCTTGAACAACACATTAACATTAAGTTTTGTTTCAAGTTGAAAAAAAGAATGCCAAAAAGCTTACGAAATGTTAAAATCAGTGTATGGTGATAATGTAGTAACTTTGAAGACTGTTTACAAGTGGTATGAGCAGTTTAGAAATGGAAATTAATCGGTTAAGGACAAGGAATGGTTGGGACATCCTTCGACCTCAAAAACAGATGAAAATGTGCAAAAAGTGACTAAACTTGTTCGTTCAAACAAGCGAATGACTATTTGAGAGTTTACTAAGAACTTAACATCTCCTACAGGTCTGTATAAAGCATTTTGTGCAAAGAAAGAGACCTAAAAAATGGATCAATGGCTTTCTTCTTCATCATGACAACGTACCGTGCCACAAGTCGCTTTTGATTCACGAGTTTTTGGCCGTTAAAGGTTTTCCTGTCTGTCCACATCCACTCACCAGATTTGGCATCATGGGACTTCTGGCTCTTCCCGAAAATAAAAATGTGCTAAAAGGGAAACGTTTCGACACCATTCCTGACATTGAGAAGGCCACGTCAGAGCAGCTGAAAGCCATTCCAAAAGAAGCCTTCCAGAAATGCTTCCAGCATGGATTCAATATTGGGATAAGTGTATTGCTAGCCAAGGACAGTAGTTTGAAAAAGATTAATTCATATTTAAGGTAACTTTTTTACTTTGTTTTTTATAACATAGTTCACCGCATTTTTTTGTCACACCTTGTATTTATGTTTTTATTCCATATCTATAATTATAGATAAAGTATTTTATAGTAAAAGTTAAAGGAATTTTTCTTCTTGTACTTCCACTAAACATAGAATATTTTTTCTATGAAAGAAAACCACATGACTTTTAAACACACAATATTAGTAGGTAGCAGACTATAATACTGTTAAAATAAATATAGTGGTCACATCAGCAGCATCGGTTATAATTCTAACCTCAAAATTATTTCTTGTATCTAATTTAGTTTTTTAATCATCTTTTTTCAAGGGTCTTTGGAAAGAAGTTAAACAACCTCAATCAAGGGCAGTCCCCAAGTTGATTATTCATCCCCTTTCTCTTCCCTTTCCACCTTTTGTTCCTTTTTACTTTGACAAATATATAAGGGTCAGCTGCCATCCTGGTTCCACCTAACATGATACACCTTGTAACAGTAAGCCAAGTCTTTTATTGGGAGCTCAGTAAATGGAAATCCTCTTATATGTGTCTGTGGAACTGTCTAAATATTCTTCTTCTTCTTCTTCAGTTATGCCACAAAATTCAAACTAAACACGAGTTACCTACTGAATAACCCTGGGGCCCCTTCTATTCCTCATAAAATCTAACTAATCTAAGCTATCGTCTTTAAAAAATTACAAATTACATCAATTTCTTCACAAAAAAAAATTGTTACGGAAAATAAATTACACATATAGTAAAACTTCTTATAATTAACATCTTATAATTAAAGGTTAAAAATTGTATTGTACGTGTTAAGATTCATGAGTTTATTTGTTAATAATTTTAAATTAAAATTTTTCACTGCAAGGGTACCAAGAATAATTTAGTTTATGGTTTATCAAATAAAATAGAAAATACTGGACCTAAACTCAAAGTGGGCTACAAGTGACTGTTTGTCAGAACACTTCTATATCAACATATCCTACATATATTATTCTTCTCCTTACAAAGTATCTGGGATGAAATTGAAAAATGGATCACAAATTATCTCATTTTACTACTCCATAACACTTACTAATTCTACAACCCTGGCACTACTCTTTGCATATTATCTAGTTTTCCCCACTTACATTCCAGTTCAACATTTATAACGCTATTCTTTCTTAATCTACATAATGAACTGAAAGTTCAAAAACAGTGATGAACAACTGGTTCAAAGTGATTAATTCATAATGAAAATTGGCATATAAAAAAAAAAACTGACAGAAAACAGGTTTAAAATTTGATATAAACATGATTAAAAAATATTGGATTTTAAAATTCGTACATACCACCACCCCTTCCTCCTTTGTTATAGTTACTCCATCTTCGTTTTTCATTTGGTGAACTCATACCTGCATCAGAATTGTTTAAATAAACAGCATTAACAGATTCCGGTGTTTTTGTTGTACTGGTCTGTTCTTTTTCTTTTTCTTTTGAAAGCTGGCGAAATCTTTCAAGAATTGAAAATGAAGTTTTTTCCTTAATTTCTTCATTCATCGTTATATTTTACTCAATGCAATTAACAGATTGTAACTAAGTTATCAATAATATTTTATCTGAAAAAAAAATAAAACAATTGCATAAAAATGAAGAAATCAGTTAAATCTTAATCCTTTCAGAGGATTATTTACAAAACTATAATTCAACAGTATTGAAGATTCTGTTGTAATGACAACTGTCTTAAATCAATTAGGAAATCTGTTTAGCACTGTCAACTAATAAATTTAACTAGAATTGTTTTTTCTTTTTTCATTTATTATATTTTTACATTATATCTTAAAATAGATTAAACTATATACAAAAATATTACACATTAAATATTATACAAAAGCCCTCATTTACTTTCTTAACATTAGTTTACCTATTTACTGGATAGCTAGCAAGTTAAAATCAAGCAAAGCAATTCCAAAGCAGGATTTACAAAAAGGAAGAGAAATATTATTTGATTAACAACTATTAATTAGATTAAATAAAGCCTGAAAAAAAGGTATCATGAAAAAAGAGCTGAAAACTTGAAAGCTATCAGATATGTTTCACTTATGAAATAAGCCTCTACTGTGAAAACATTTTCCTTTCCTGCCTTGCGCTATAGTAGTGCTATAGCTTTAGAGAGGAAAGTATTGCAAGTCCAATTTGGCATATGCGATTTTCATCTGATCTTTACATTTTGACAACAAAGAAACCAAAAAACAAAAAATGGAAATCTTTGCATGTATGTAGTATGCGTTTGGCATTTCACACCTTATATCTCCTTATTACCCAACCAATTCTGACTAAACTTGGTCAGATTACTTCTATATATGGGGCATTGACACAAATAAATTTTAACTTAAATGGTCAACGGGATGAGGCTGTAGAACAAGATGGCAGTAACATACAAATAAGAGCAAACTGATCATAATAGGTTAAGCCACTTATCAACTGCCAGCCTCAGTATTTTGAGATTTCGTCTAATTAAGGTCTTATTTTTCTTAGCCACATTTGTTAACAATAAAAAAATAATATTTCCAAACAAATGTTTTCGCAAAATCGCATCCCCCACCCCAAAAAATGTTCTAAATAAATTAGCGGTTAAGTGTATGATACATCATTAGTACCCCCTCTCACCACAAGGAGTGCTAGTGTAGCACTGACATACGACTGCTGTAGTCATCTGTTATGTCAATACATTACAAGTGAGCACTAGAATTAAATATAAATGAATAATATGTTAAGTGTAAAAAAAATATCTGAATTGGCCACTAGTACTGCCACACCCATGTAAATAAAATACAGCATGCACGCATGCTTTAGTTAGTATCATTGAATTAAATAAATAAAAACTATTATATTTAAATGAAATGATAAATATTTTACATTAAGCTGTGTGTATAAGCCATACATCAGAAAAAATGGCATGATGGGAGTTCTACAACTGTGTTATCAGCTTTTTTTTTTTTATTTATACCTAATTGGGGTGAAAAGGGGGTGCTAATAACACACTTGCTGACTCACTTATAACTATTTTTCTTCCATTTTTTGATAACTAAAGCTGAAATTTGCCTTAATTACTCCAATATTAGTAGTCCAATAACTTGATTAGCACCAGAAAATTTAATTTTCTTATTGCTTATTCTCTCTTTTCTCTCAAATGCTCCAGAACACAAAAATACAGTAATTTCTGATTAAAAAAATACTTAAAAAGTGTAAAAAAAAAAATAAGGAGGGCTAATTGTCAACTCCGTCCCTGATATTAAGTAAATTTAAACTTACTTATTAACAATTATTCTAGGAAATATTACTTCCATTAAAAATCATTATTAATCAAATTTAAAGAGGAGTTGAAAGCAGGTGTGAAAACAGACGAGCTAGAAACATTAAAACTTGTCAGATATGTTTGGCTTGGGCAGTAAGCTACTGCTAAAAAGGGGCGTTTTTTTAATTATCCATAAGGAAATTATTCAAATGATGAAAAGAAAAGTCCTCAATGATTTAGTTACAAATAATAATTATAGTTAAGTATTGCATTTTTCCCCACACATATCTGAAAGTAGTATAAACCATGTGTAAGTTTTCTCCTTTAAATCACCCCTAAAAGAATGAAGGTGATTTAAGGGTGGATATTCATATTTCCTACATATTCTATTATTCAAGGGGGTAGCTAAAAAAAAAGTCTGATGTGGACACTACATGACTTCCTTATACAAAAATCCAAAATAATATTCTAAATTATAATTTTTCAATTAATATTAAATAATCAGATGTTCCACCAAATCCATTACATATATAAGTATTTTTAAAAATGCATAAAATTTAATTACACTAATAACTTATTTTTTTGGTCTTTTTTTTATTATTGAATTATTATTAATTGTAGAATTTTTTTATAGTCATGGGTTAATAAATAATAAATCAATATATTAAAATAAAAAAGCTAAAAGAATAAATTAAAAAAGTTAAAAAAAAAAGAGATAAATCTGTTTCAAACTTATGTGCCTCCCCTTATAAGAGCCAAATATTTCATTAATTTACATTTTATTAGGCTATCACTCTGAAATCAATGAAAATATGTACAACTTATGAAATATCATTGAAAGGCTTATTATGCAGTTAAGAAAAATTCCAAAATCCAAATTTTTGGAGATTTTGGGCTTTTTTGAACACTTTTGGTTCAGGATAGCAATCAAAGGAGGAGGTGCACAACTAGATGTTACAACAGTCCTAAATCAAAATTTTCAACATCTTAGCTAATCATTTTTGAGTTAATCGAGGTATATACAGACGTTCACAACAAAACTAATCAAAATGGATTCAGGAATGGTCTAAACGGATATTTCTGTTGAAATCTGGAAACAGAAATTTTTCATGACCACAATACTTCCGTCACTTCATACAAGTAAAAAGAAAATGGGCTAAAAAAGGGTAATCTACATAATTACCACATAGTTATTAATGTACCCAATATGTTTATAAATTATGAATCAGAGGACTAATCAAATAAATTAATAATTCATTAATGCGTTTGTTAGTTCATACTAAAATAGCAATTAATTCAGTTGTAATAATAAATTGATTAATACTAACCTACTAAGTCTCTGATAATGAAAATAACTACATGTTCTAGTTGAGATAAAACAAGCAAAGTTAATCAATTTGCAAACAGATCTGTGGTAAGCTGTAGGATATTTCTCATACAACTCACAAATAGATTCATTTTTAGGTGGTGCTGCAGTGGTTTATATATTAGCCTGTAGACCAATAAATTGCAATTTTTTGGATTATTGTTAATATCACCTGATATAATCATTAAATTACCGTTCTTGTAACCATTTATATTTATTTATTTTATAAATATAATTTAACCAAACAATCTCTTTTTTTTAACCTCCTAGTTTTTAAAAACCACCATTAGATATTTCTTCAGAGGATAGGATGAAAGACAATTTTTGTAGTGTATGAAAATGCCATGCCTGACCAGGATTCAAACCCAGATCTCCAGATGAAAGGATAAGACGCTACCACTCGTGCCACCGAGGCCAGCAACCAGACTTAATCTAGCCTCGCTAATTTTCACTAATTAACACAGTAATGTTTTGAGTATTTAAATATAAATTCATAATCAGTAATTACTGCAATTATTTATTTAAATAATCAAATCATTATTGTTATTCAGTTGGGTTTAGTGAATGAAGTAAGTGTAGGTTAACTTTGGTTAATATAAATTAATCTACAATTATAAGCAGCAAAACTTTCGGTTATTATTTAAATAACAGGTTTTAAATCTGTTCAATTGTTAAAATAGGTCTAGAATTGATCTTTTTAGAGAAAAACGTTTTTCAAACTGCAGTACCAACTAAAGTGCATAAGTGCCAATTCATTACCAAAATTATCAACATATAAAGCAGCACAGAGATAGGTAAAAACAAATGCACAATTATAGTTTACATATGACATAAATATAGACAATTAAATAAATCCATAGTGTAACAATGAGCACATTATGTAGTAAAGAATAAAATTAATAGAAGGTATGTAAATCATGTCAACTTGGAAATAATCATGTAAATATGAGTTTCCTAAACTCATGTTTCTACATATATAAAAGAAAAAAGTATTAAATGGGTAAAAAGTAAAGAAATAAGATATCTGTGAATAACTACTCTTTCAATCCAAAGCAGGAATGAAAGAGAATAAGCATTAATTCTTTATGCCTCAATGGGATTAAAAAGAAAACAAAAATTCTGTAATATTCCAGAAACAAACACCAAAGTATTTAAAAAGTATGATTTTTATAAATAAAAATTTTCGCCTGGTATATTCAATTACCTACAACTAAACAAAATTAATATTAAACAACCTATAAACTTCTGGAGCAACAAAACAAATTTAAAAGATGTAGCTTTTTAATAATTATTTCCAATACATTTTCAAACAATAAAAATGTTTATGAGAAAAGAGGATTTTTAAATAAAAAAATTGTGACATGGCTATCAATAATTACATAGGCGACTGAAGCAAAAAAAATTATCAGTCCAAAATTTCCAAACAAATGCAGCAAAACTACAATTAATACACCACATCTATACTGTTTAATCACAAATTTACACTTTAATTAAATGGAAAAACAAATTTTTAAGAATTTTAAATTTACGAAAAAATCTCATCTAAATTTGTTTTTCTACATTCTCATTTTTTCTAATTCTTTCTATATCTTTAAAATACAAAATACAATACATTAATATTAAGTGAATAACAGCATACAATAATAATTTTTGTTACTAACGATAACAATCCGGTACTTTTAGAAAGCCGGATAACTGGTTTTGGGATCTTGAGGGAAGAAATCAACAAAAATAATATAAAATACATTGGCAGAAGAGGATTGAATACTAATATAACAATTACTAATGTTAAGTTTAATTTATAGCTGAGATACTGGTAATCATAAACAATTATCTTCCAAATTATCTATTAACAGATTACAGTCAAATAAAATTTCGATTTATTATAACGTACAAATAATATATCAATAGATCTTTGTTTACCTATAAACACGTTCTACTGGAAATTGTTTCGTGGATTCAAAAAGTTACGTCGAAAAACTACAAGATTCAATTATAAAACGCTACCATCTTCTTCAAAATCGCATCTTAGACGAACTTCCAACTTAACAACACAGTACAGAATATCCACCTCGTGCAAAAACGAAATTCCAACAAATACCAGTCAGATAAATCCCAACTATGTTTTGGCGATATTGACTAAGTTAACCCTGAATAACTCACTCGTACGTTAATCATATGTTACGATTTATATCCTTGTGAAAGGCGCGTTGCACAAAGTTCACATGGAGTTAAAAAAGAAATGTTAGCATATGTGTCCCATAGTATCGAATGTTTCGCGGTGTCATATTTATTCGTTTATCGGTTGAGACAATAAAAAAAAGTTTAACAGATTCAGACCAAACTTTTTGATAGCATTTTATTAAAATACTTGATATAATCACACATTGCATGATGTTTTGCTGTTACTATAGTTCTAACCTCTCACAAATAATATAAAGATTTTTCAGGAAACGAAAATGGTCTACCACTGTTTGGAACTAAAATTAAATATGAATGGTGTAGACCCATATTTTCAAAATGAAATATTTTAACTTTTCTATTCACTTATATCTACAAATATACTTCCTTTATGATAAAAGGTACTTTATGGCCAAAAATAACAATTTTTACATATATCAATTCAGACAAAATTCTGCACGACAGCTTTTGGCATTCAAGAAAAGTGCTTGTAACTTCCGTTGTCATTTTTACCAAATAACAGATTCATATAAAATTTATTGTAGTTCATTTAAATTGAAATCAAAATATTTTCTTTTGTACATCCAATTTTAACTAATAGTGTTTTTTTTTTAAATTAATTTTGCAATTTGTAACATTAATGGATTAACTTTTCATACAGTTACTTTTCAATCTTTACTGACAAATGTTTGGATGGATTTTTCACCCACATACCTAATCCATTCTTTACCTGTAATTGCATACTAATCTGAATAAAAATCTATTTAACACTACAAACAATAAAATAAAAAAATATGACAAAACAAGAAAATATGATTGTATTGGAGAATAAATATATAGTTAATCTGTTTATTTTATTAATGCTATAACATCTTTTTAATGAAATTTACAAACTAAAACCATCATTCAATTCAAACTTAGAAACTGGTTTTCAAATAACTTGAGGATTGGTGTTATTAATGACAATATTAATGGCTGCAGTACCATTCATGAAGGAGCTAAATCACAAGGCTGAAAATACCTTCTGAAGGCAATATTTACATAAATCCATATATTTTGAAATTATCTTTATGAAACATTGTCAGTTATACTTTTTGTTTTTGTGAAAGTTGTTTGAATTTAAAAAAGTACAAGACAAGATTTCTTAAACTTAGAACACTTAAGTACCGGAATGTTTGAAGAATAAACTTTTTGTGATTTAATTTACTTCACGCTATTACTCTTTTGATTAATGTTGTAGCTAAAATTTGATCGAGAACTATTGAAAAATATAATATGATTCCACCCTAAAGGTCAGGAAGAACTTTAATTTTTTTTTTTAATTTAAACAAATGAAAAAAATGATAACAAAATATCATTTGTATGAAAGATATTTTTAATTTATAAACTTTATAAAATTTCTTTTTAATACTCTTGGTAAAATGTAAGTAATATTTCTGAAATTTGAAACAGTGTTGTTCATAATTCTGCACATTAGCTTGAGAACAAATCAAATCCTTCTGTTGCTGTTGAACTTCTTTAAATCTTCAGATAGCTCCAGATAAATTATTGTAATATGAGTATATACATTTATTAAAATACACAATTATTATTATATATATATATATATATATATACACATCCATTTTTAGCATTACATAATATTTTTTTGCCTAATATTTGCTGATTTCTTGATGGGCTAAAAAATTCTGTAAATCTTCTTTCACGTCTCCAAAATTTAATGCAAATTTTTTATCAATACAATTTTTAAATACACCTCTACATATATTAACACTAAAAAAAAGATTTGTGATTATGTAATGTATTTAAACAGTATGGGGATTCCAAAATCTTTTTATTAAACTATTATTACTTATATAGACTTAAATGTTGTTTGCATACTATATTTTTAAATAGAATACCAAATGAATAATCCTTTAGATTTATTTATTAAAACAAATCTACCATAGCAAAATAGGTGAAAAACCTATAAACAGTACTTATACTACAGAAGTGAAACATAAAAATAATGAGTATATTAATTTAAGATTAGCAGAAAATATTATAAATGGTGGTCTGTTAATGAACATTTTTCAAAAAAGAAATTGAAAAATTAAAATAAAATCTTAGTGAAGACACTCAATTTCTTTTTTAAAAAGGTTTCATTAAATAGATTTTTTTTAGTATATTATTAGTTATACTTATATTCTTAGCTACTTACTTTGTTGAACCTAATAATTTAGTGAAAAATACTAACTGTAAAGTTCAGTAAATATTTATACTTGTTAATATCTTAAAAATTACTTTCATTATTATTCTTCAAACAATTACTTTTATTATTAGAGATGATACATAGTGGTGAAGTACATGTGTATAACAAGATATCATTATTATAACAGACCAGTCAACATAATCATAATAATAATCTCTATGTGAACGCACTTACTTATTGGTATTCACCAAGCATGGCGGTTTTGGCGCATAATACAAATTCAACATATTACATTCCTCTCTGCTTAGTTTTGAGCATTCATTAATTATGAATAAATAATTTATAAGCGTTTCAATTGATCAAAGATTTCAGAATAATAAAATTACAAATTCATTCAAGGCACCAGTTTAATTTTATGTTTTGGTCTTTAATTAACATTTAAATTTAAGCCTTTTTCATAACAAACACTGAGTTTGGTAATTTTTCATTTTTAACCCAACATTTCTTCGTTTCTATTTGTTATTCTGTAATAGAAACATCTGAAATGGATATTCATTAAAATTTCAACTTCCAAATTACTTCTTGAATTATTTAACTCAAATTATTTAAAAGTAGAAGATGGATGCAGATTTCAGAACAATATCCTTTAGTTTAATGTGATTTTCGATAATGGTCAAAATGGACAATAAAGTTGACACATCACTTGCAGATATTTTCCAAAGATGAATCTTCGAATATAAGATCTGAAGTTTCCATAAAATGCATGAATGTGGAATGTCGAGTTTGCAAAAGAAAGTTCTCATCCATAACTTCCACAATTTTGCTACTTTCCATTTAGATTTCATAGGATTTTTTATAATTTTTTACTAAAACTTTCTCATGTTCCATGAATGAGACTTAACTATTTACTTGTCAAGTAATCCTATTTCTTTCGTAGAAACAACTTTTATTTGTTTTGTAACCATTTGCTCAGATTTAGTAATTATTCAGATTCATATAAAAATAACTCCTTTACTGGGATTTGAACCTTAGAACTCTCAACTACGAAATTAGCTAATTTGCGATGTTACGTTAACCACTAGACCAGCACGGTGGGCAGCTATTGTAATATACTGTAATGGGTCAATGTTAGCAATTTACAAGAATGAATTTCTTAATCCCAGACAAATCTTCTCAAAATATCTACATCAGAATCACATAATACTTCTAGTTCTTTCCTAAAGTCAAAGGCTTAATTTTTGTCTACCCTACTTGCATACCATTTTACAAATTCTTTCCAGCTTTAGGTTTCATAATATCTGCACCATAACTTCAGGAATAGGTTTCAATATAATTCTTTTACAAATGTATTGAAGATATGTGGAAAGTACCCTTTCTTCACATCAATAAGCACATTTAGTCTTTGGAAAGATGCTAAAGGTGAGGCGTTAAAGTTAGAGCATTCTATAAAATTCCATATTCCATAAGAGTCATCATCATAAGTTTTGTTCCATTGTATTTCATAAAATGTGTAAATATGTTCTCTACACAGTATTTCTGAATAAATTGTACATATCTTTTTTTGTAATGTGCTATATAAGTGTAATTATACTGTTCTTTACTTATCAACCACTTACAAAATGAGTCATTATCATAAAATTTCCAAGTCTTTCCGGAGTAGTTTTTAAAGATCACAAGATTCGGTACAAGTTCTCGTTTCTTGCTTAGCCTCATAATCAAAGAGAAAGTATGTTGTATACTGGCAAGATTTGTTTTCATTAACGAAAGGTTCAATACACTTCCTAAGTTTTCTCGGTCTAGCAGTCATACAGTCTGTGTTAAAAAGTCCTGTCATAATGTTAATGTGTAGTGGTATGTGTGTTTATCTCAAGGCCATATACCTGCTCACCGCGTAGGAAGCCCGCTACTACCTGCGCTGTGGTTACCCTCACCAGCCCCATTGTGTTCTACCAGTGCTGCTGTACCTGAGCACTATTTCTATTCCTATTACTAGGAATTAATAATTTGAACTAAAAATATATTATGGAACTATAGTAATATTATTATGTTAGATTAAATAGTTTTTAAGAGTGGTAAAATAATTTACTTCTTACAGTGTTTCTGAGAAATAAGTCAATAATTTTAATACTTACATAAACTAAATAATATTTCACAGAATAGCAGGTTAATTCCTGGTATTCCGTATAAATATACGAACAGTTTTCCGTAGTATATTTAACAAACTTTCATCTAGGTCAATATTTAACAACAGAAATTTAAATGTAATATTTTTTTATTTATAATTAAAAAATCTTTTTTCTTTCATGGCGACTAATAGACCACCACCCCTCGTGTTCTTCGAAGCGGACCGTGAAATCTTCGCGGACACGCTGGAGGAGCAATTCGCTCCGAATCGCCCCGCAAGACGACCACACAATCACAGACGTGTGGTCGCATTTAGTCGCAAGACCACACAATCTGTGATTGTGTGGTCTTGCGACTAAATGAAGGTCGGCTCCTTCATCGCGGACTACTTCTCGCAGGTGGAGGAAGCTCCCCAAGAGGATGACCAGATTACTGAGGCGG